>QKMX01364390.1:1402-13876 GCA_003401595.1 Venustaconcha ellipsiformis | reverse complement strand
TTTGAAAAATTATGCAAATAGGCCATATATTACATACGATAACGGACTGATTTATTATTGATTATACATGTATATTAAATGAGAAAGCAATAAAGAAAAATGCAAAAGTAAAATCTTACAGAGCCTTATGCACAACAATATATATTATAGTTAAAACAACCCGTTTTTATGTTACCATTCTTCAATCCAAAACTTCTATATTGTTCATTAAAAACTAATGAAAAGCAAAATAATTCAAGTATGATCTATTGGAATCGGTTTTTCAGGAAAAATATCAATGTACAGCACTGAGAGGACTAAAATTTTATAGCAATAGCTATCAACATTTATGGCCTTCGAGTGCAAAAAGAATTCTAAAATAGCATAGTGTGTGTTCTAAACTATTTTCGGTAAGTTAGTTCCATCAGTAATATCACTTCTACGGGATTTGCAAAATATTCATAATTAATCGGTGTCAATTATATTAGGGTTTTAAAATCAGCCTCTTTTGGGACAAATGCACATAAAAAGAGGCATTTTGCTTTAAATCCCAGAGAGGATCTATTAAATATAAAATGTGAATAATAACAATCGACGATTGCGAACTTGGAAAACATTTGCATCGACGCATGTTTTTTTTTCCCTTCGGTAAAGCAAAAAGCACTAAAAAGGTTCGTGCATTTGATTATTGTCTCAATTTACGATGTGTTCCGTTTGAAAGATTAATTTATTAGAGCCAGACGGTATGTTCAGGTTTAGAATATTAATTTATTAGCGTATCCGTACAAGAAATACTGCAAAAAAAGGCAAGTAGAGGTTTCGTAAAGTTTTTGGATAGTAAAATTGTCGACCGTGTAGTATGCTAAATAAAAAATACATACGTTTTCATTGGTTTTCCATGGAATTAAACAAGCTGACCAGTATTTCACGGCTGATGCTACTATCCTAAGTAAATTCCCCATTTCATCTGGTGTATGCTGTAAAGGTACAGTAAACTACTACAATTTATCTGCCTATATATCCAGCTAAGCGAATCTCCTGATTTAGTGCAATTTTTATAGTCAACTTGATAAGAGCTTTGTATTTTAAATATATTTTAACTGAGTTTGTATTTTCAAAAGGTACTCGTTGTTTTGTATGTGTAATTTAATTACTTGTGTGTTAGTTTTAAACTTTTTCTTTCATTTTTATTGTATTGTATTCAGCTCAGTTCATTTTGAACTGATAAACAAGAATTAGTAGAAACATTGTATCTTTGCTGACCTTGACTCAGAACCATTAAGGCAGATCTATGTAAACATCTTTTTATTTTTCAATGTTATAGTAAGATTTGTTTAGTAGAATCGAATCCGTACATATGATACGTGATAGTCGGCACGTAATGTTTCTACGTCTCTCGAAAGGAAGTGATCTCGTGACCTTATCAGGTGATCAGTGCTGCGTAGTAGATTTAAAACACGTTATTATAGTGATTTTAGCCAGTCTTGCGATTAACGTTCGGAGCTGAAAGGTGTCTTTTGTTGTGACCAGTTGGAGCTGAATTTTGTTTTCTTTTGGGGGGGGGTAATAATTTATTTACCATTTGAAATACTAGTACTCATCAGAATTCTTAGACAAAGACATTTATTGGAAATTATTAGGAATTCTAAACTGGAATATTAGCCTTGGTAATTTAAGAACTGTTGACACGCCATAACAAAGCAGGTTATTGAAGACTTCATCGCCTTCCATCTCGCAACTTCATCGGGATTCGAAATGTGATTCACTTACAACTTTTTATTGATAGGATTTTCGTTCCCATTTATTGATTGGCACTCATATCGAAAGAGAAATAAGACATCATTCTGATCTCCTCTATATTATATTAGTGACTCCAAAGATGACGTATTTTGCTATCATGTACAAAGCCCTTTTTAATACATTAATTACAGCAATTTATCATAATAAGAAAAAATATCAGAGATAGTAATAACTTCACTCAACTCTTAACACGACCTTTGAGCACTGCTGCATTAAATTACAAAATTAAGTGTCGTACATTCAAAGAAGTTCTCAACTGGAAGTTTTAAAACATGTCAACTTATTCCCACCACCAACCCAGTAAAGGGTATCAGAACAACCCTTGTTCAGAAATAGGAGCCTGCCTCATGTAGTAGCTGAAAACCTTGATCCCGCTCTTGAGTAAGACCCGACAAGCATATTTCCCACCCAGAAAAGCTCGATTATCATTAGAAAGACTTTGGTCAAGGAACTCATAAGTAACTTCTGAGCCAAACGAATGCCGCAGAAGCAGCCATCACAATAAAACATTTCTAGGAAAGGATTACAGGTCCCCAATGAATTCTTTGGAGATTTTTTGATTCAATTCATTAGGTATGCTTTGTGGATTGCTGTAAGCCAATCTTTGAAAGAACCAAAGTGGACAACATTTCACCGTAATCAATTTAATCGGCGGCATATTTGGAAGGATTCTATTCACGCTGACGCATGTATGGAACTAAAATTCTATGTGCAGCATACAGTTTTTCAAGCTATTGACGAACGACTGTGATGAACTAGCGAAGACTAGGTGACTAAATCAATCTTGATATTTTGATAATTTAGAACAGGACTAGCCACCAGAGTGATCACCCCTTGCAAAGCAACAAGATTAATTTTAGGTCAACTTGGCAATGTATTCTGCAATCACATAATGCGGAAGTGTAACGCTGAAATGAAACAGTTCATTCACCGATTGACAAAAATTCTGTCAATGCAAAACCAAAACGTCCAAGATGATGGACATAAACTTATGTTCGGAAGTCTGCAAAAACGTGATCAAAATAAAAATGGATCTGCAAGAAAATCATAAGACAGGCCTCCCGCCAATCGCTGTGCATGCTAGAAGATGTTATACTAGAAGTCTGCCCTATCGAGTATCACGTAGGTTTAAATACGATACCGAAATAAAAATGTATATACAAGCTTTGTAAGCAGCATGTACCAATGGCTACGTTCAATCATTGTCCTGTATATATTTACTGTACAAATGTATTTATAATTTGGACCAGGTCATATAAGACCTCGTATGTTTGGGGGCGGGGGGAACAGATATACTTCGTTATAATTATCCTTGTCGGTAAATTTGTTTTACCCCGAAAGTCTGTTAAATAATATAAATACCCTAAATATTGATTTTAGGAAATATGCACCAGTGTTATAATGACTCAGAAAACTCGAATGATATATGTATGAGCTGTCTGCTAAAATTATCGATTCAAACTAGGTGAATGCATTTCCAACGCGATGTCTATCAGCTGTCTGCTATGGTACATAGCGTCTCAAAAACGGATGAGTCGATTTTATCCCCAAACGGCCTGTTATATAATATACATTCACTAAATTTAATTTTATATTTGTGTTCTAAAAAATACACTTTAACATACAGGTATTTTAAAGTTTTTAGTAAAGCAACGGTGCACATACAAATACGCACGATTTATGCACAACTGATAAATGTACCACTTTAAAGGAAATAACCACAAGATAGGTTTTAAAGCACCATACTGGTTAATATTAGTTTCAAGTTCATTATAACTAAATGGTGCACGTTTTTGGGGAACTTTGGCTGTGGTGGATAAAACTCAACATTCTCTCGCTAGCGGGGAGGAACATAAGACGTGTTATTCCCGAAAAATGATTGATGTGTGCTACGCCATATCTTGCAATAATTACTACAGGTATTTCAAGTGAGTTGTTGCCGAGATGGTTCCAGCTAGATATCTAATCTATCAACCACTGTGATAACTGCATCGAGTATGCACAACAGATAAAGTTTTTGATCAACTGAGGAGAGCTGATAGCTTCTGTCTTCTCATTGTGTGGTATATTATATATTATATTATATATCTATATTATATGTGCTAATTTCACTGAATATTAAGGGTAATTAACATATTAAATAATAATATTCTGTATAGTTGATGGTTTTCACTTTAAGATGAGGTCATTCTTGAACAGAGAACATAGTTTCAAGATAGTAAGCGGCACTTTAAATCCAAATAAGCATCGTATAATATGACTCCAGGACAAGTTCTTGAAAAACCAGATTGATCATTAGTAATTCCTGATTGGTTTGGCTGCCGGAAAGTCAGTTATGGGCCTGACCTTCACATGCTAGATTGAATATGCATCTCTCATTCTGCTTTCTGCATTGCGTCCTGGTTTGGTTTGTTTTGTTTTGTTTTTTATTATAAGGGATAATCGACTGAAAATTATTTATTCTGAGCTAGATATATGAAAAGGAAACAGTTGTATTCAATTACTAGTTGAGAAGATTTGATTTCTTTATTTATTTGCTTATTTTAATTACTTATTCGAATTACAAATTGCTCATAACCTCTGGAATAAATAATTAGTTTGGAATTACCGTGAATTCATGTAAAGACATTTCGAACTGTATTATTGTGAAACATCAAAATTATTGACAAATCAATGCATAAGTTGAAATTCATTCGGAATATCACTGGAACTCATTTGGAATACTCGAAATTTTAGACTTGTATAAGATGTTTTAAGACTATTAGGGATTTCGTTCACAATACTGTAAGTTATTTTTAATATTTTTCTTTGCATTTTAGGTAAATAAATTCGAATTTTACAAAACTTGTGGGTTTTCACCCTTTTCTGTTACTAAGTTTAAGACTAGAATTGTAACAAGTGCTACAGTGAAAGTCAATTACAATAAGTTCTTGAGTCGAAACTGCTTACGTACTCCAGCAAACCGGAACAAATTCTCGGAGGATAACTGGCATGGTCTGGTTCATTTCGACCAGTTATTGACAGATGAGAGCTACCAGATAAACTTTGTCGTATTATAATACTGATATTGACTGCGTTTGAAAAGCGTAAATTTGGTTAATGCTACTCGATTTTTAGCTACAACTGTCATGCAAAGGCTGGTCCAACATCGGTGGCTAGCACCGCCCAAATCCCACAGGGGCGATGGAGGAGTTATCACTGCTTGCTTGTCGTTGTGGTAAACTGAGTATGCCATCTCTCAAGAATAGCCTTCATCAACTGCAAGTCCGCTTAATATTGTGAGTCTTTGAGAATGTTCGTGATTAAGATCTTAGTTTTCTTCACAATCTCTAGCAAACGATAAGGTCGGCACAATTTCAGCAGAAGGTTGAAACAATAATAGCTAGTTTGTTTCTTTGGGGTTTTGGGGGTGAGGTAGTGTTTTTCTTTGTTTACTTTTTCCTTTTTCCCATTTTATATTGCGGGGATGGGGCACAGTTCAAGCGCAGATTTTTGAGAACTCACGGCGATACTATTTTTTTTTTTGTTCGGTGGAGTTCATTTTTGCCCTCTATTCTGTGAAAACTGATGTGTTTGCCTTGTGAACCACTTCCCGTATTTCTTTTTTTCATGGCCGTGCAAGTGCGCTAATAACGTCATACAGCGCGTTTACACTGCACCAGTACGTTTTGTAGAGGGCCAGCCTCTTTTTGGTCTCAGTCTCTGTCCCTAAGGAAAAACTAGTGTGGGTCAAGGAGCTTTGGATACCATGACTCCATAACAGTGGTTCCCAAACCCCAGGTTACGACCTAAACAAGGGTTGCGCGGATGTTACTGAGGTATATTTTTGAGTCACCAGCCTTGGAAAAGATTGTATTTAGGGGCGCGACCAAAACAGCTTGGAAGCCACTGCTCTATGAGATAGACTGATCAAAATGTTTAATTGATTACTTGTGTTGAAGTGGTGTAACTCTTCTGCGGGCAAGCACTTCTAGCCTGCCCCAATGTTGTACTAGGAAGAAGGTGAGAAATCTAAATAAAATATCAGTTTTCATAATATCATTAGATCAGGAAATGATGCGATCTTCAACACATCCGCTTTCCAAGAGATACAAACACCACGCCCTCTGTTCAAGGGTTTAGTGACTGATTACATTTCTCGCCAATCACTGTAATTCAGCAGTGTGTCATTTGGAATAAAACTCTGGTTAGACGTGTAATATATGCCTGTACATACCCGGAGGAACTGGTCAAGGTTGTCGCCTTTTCGCTAAATGCCACATCAGCGTTGCAGTAGCAAATAACGACAGACTCATTGAGGTATTTACTTTAGTATTTTGTTTTTGCTGCCAGGAAGGCACAATTACCTTCAGCTGACGGCTGATCTGTTTAGGGTGCACTTAATAACCCCAGTGATTTGATGGCCATTTTTATGTTTTCATCCTCATCTTATTTATTATCTGGTCGCTCCTACATGATTGTGCTAAGTATAATGCAACATTTAACAGTAGAAAAACAAGATGATCAGAATGGCTGAAAATCCCGTCGGATGTGCGTCAACGTGGTGACTCTCCTTACATAATAGTGTCTCCGATAGAAAACAGGCTTACGTTTTAGGCAGAAACTAGAAGTACAGTAGTGCTATCATGTACCATTACGATCCCATTTGCACGACAAGCAAGCAAACGCCCTTTAGAGGCATGGGTAGACTGCACGAGATTTTTTGTAACTTGCAAGCACGATGTGCATTGATCGTTGGTCTCCGCGGCTAGGGAAAGACCGAGTTGTCTGCAAACTGCTCGAATCGTTATTCAAGGTTAACATCGAGTTTATCGTCATCGTTTGTCCAACTATATGTCTCAACAAAGACCACGATAGGCCGTGTGCCTGTGACAAAAAGATCTAAACCTTTTAGTCTTGACTGTGGACTATAATATGTATGACCTGCTTTATGGTTTAGCTAAATGGTTAAAGGAAACCACCACTTTATTTCTGCTCGACGACTGTGCTATTTTTATTGCGTCCGGCATAAAGAAGCTCCCTCTAAGCTTGTATATGTCAGCCTCCAAGTCGGCATCAGCGTGTAGGACATAACACAAAGTACAAAGACATTGCCAATGACATCATTGATCAGAACTCTTTGATAACACTCTTATAATGCAACCCTAAGTCTGATTTAGAGACACACTTCGAATAAAGAATATCGTTCTTGGATGAGCACCAAAAAGAGACATAAGACTTTCTTAAATGGAAACGTTTCGGCAAGCTCCTTCGTCTTCTGCGTACAAACCCCCAAAGTGTCCTACCTGCCTGCCCAGGCAACGACGGCAGACGATGTCGCAGCTTTATGTTTTATGCACCGCCTGCCATGCCATAATATATATGGCCTTAAACTACGTTCTTCTTACACACATTCGATCAGTGAACCATATCAAAGATTTCTTAACAATCATGGCAGACGCTGTTTGATACTTTGATATTGAGGAACTGCCGCTAAATGGGATGTTAACCAAGCAACAAGAATAGCTGAACAGCACAGAACCCTGGCCACAAAAAATGGCGGCCTACACAAACCCTGTTGTAACCATGGAGAGCGGCGGAATATCCACACAGCGCACCAAGCTGCTGACTTCGAAAGCGACTATATGAACGGACCTCCTGTCCATACGGAAGTTATGGTGATAGACGATGAAGAAGTTGCAGTGACCTATGCCATATAAGGAACCTAAACTGGGGGTGAACGTTACTGAGTCTCTGCTTGGCCTGTATACAGCAGTTTTGAGCGACGTTTTACTCAGATATAACAGCAAGCATCATTTTAACGATTTAAGATACCAACCACTCATCCAGGCCTTATTCAAAACAACCGTCTTTATTTTAGGTACGTCCCAGTATTAATGCCAATTGAACCTTTCGTAACCTACAGACATATTGAAAGGAGGTTAAGACAAACAAACGATGAGTGCGACAGTGGAACCGAAGACGGAACTCTCTGCAGTACTTATATCAGACATGTAAGTGGCAACGAGAAGGTATGGAAGGAACCTACGTGAAACCTTCAGAGGTACAACGTCTTAGTTGCGCGAGCCGACATCAAGACCGACACAAATGCAAAAGATGACTAAGATTAAACACCCAAGCAGGGCTTATGCTGAATAAAGACCAACGCAAACACTGAAACAACGTCGAGCTGTAAGATGATCTATGTCTACATCACGGTATACGAAAGACCTTGGGATCCTCCTTTACCAAGAAGCCATGTTCCTTGAGAGTGAGCATGCGATAGATTCCAAACTCCTGCTTAAAGTGATATTTTGAAGACGCATCAAAGGCAGTTAGCGTCACCACGGTGAGTTTTTTAATTCAGAAATGTTATTAAAACATGGCATCATTCGTCTTAATCTCATCAATGCTGCCTAACAGCAGACGATCGATCAATTTTCTTACCGAACGGTTAGTGGTCAACAACTTCCTTGAAAAGTTTATCAAGACGACAGCGAGGCTGAACGAGAGTACTACCTTACATTTCTAACAACCAACTCCCACATCATGGCGTTGACCCCCAATCTATCTAACGTTTACACGCCCTCTGCCAAGTTACAAATATTAGCTCATATTTATTGTCCGGGAACTCCTGTGTGGACTACGGGGCTTAGAAGTACGTGCAAATCATTCATAATATCGGAGCTAGCGAGCACTTTTTGTACGACCGCAAATTTCAGCTGACGTTTACATGCCATTAAATGTGATGCTTACTAAGCTTAGAACAAAATACTGCAGCCCGCAAGACTAGTTGAAGGGGTTCTGCTTTCAAACGCTGAAAGATGTCGCTAAAGTCTCACAGGATTCAGCCCGGAAATAACTCAAGAAGTAGGTCATGTGTCAGACCCACAAATTATCCTAACATCATAGTTGAATGTTCTATCGGCTAACGAGGTACACCAGACCGACCATTTCTTACTGCGGCACAAGGTTAGGCAAAAAAAAAAAGATACCGCAAAATTGGGTTCTGAACGACCTCGCTGTTCTCTTCTAGCTCATCCACTCGCCGTGGTAGAGCAAGACTGTTTTATCATTATCCATCACAGAAGACAACCAACTAGCAGATTCAGCATTAAAATTGGTCAGCGATTTTTTGTGTTTTGCAGTGCGCTTTAGTGTTGAGAGGATCATCTACTGGCACACTCAGCGCCTGAAAGTCCGCATAAAATAACCTACGGGACGAACATCTGGCTGTGGTTGTCCTGGAAGACAAGGATGTTTTTGACCAGCTCAATGAAGTATATGTGCCGTAGCTGAGACCTTTCACCTAAGTCTTGTCATACTGAGAAGGAATGCCATTGCAAGTGCTTCAGGCTATCGCGTCTGGTTCAAAACTGTGGTTTAGGTAACTTTCATCAATAGCCAATTACTAATGCACCCGTCCTTTATATTACGAATGCTGGGAACCTTGGCACAGGTATTGAAACCCTTTCACGGCATTCCGCTGGCACTGGCCTTTCACACTGTGACTCTTGTGCTGGCTTTTCGAACCTTGGCGCTGACACCTGCCTTTTGGGTTACTACTTTTTTTTTTGTTTTGCCTTGGCGTTGACATTTTGTTTTGCCTTGGCGCTGACAACGGCCTTTCTGACTCGTGCAAAGTTTACACTCGCTTTTCCATTAGCACCTCAAATAGTCTTTATACACTTCATCTGCTAGAATATCCACATTGAGAAGATCATTTCCTCTCTGCAGTGAAGGCGTGACTCTAATTAGGAATAACCCTAGTTTTGTGGATCTCTACACGTGTTTCTAATTAACATATTTGCCTTTTATTTCTGTTGACCTTTACAAACCAGGGAACATTTTTCTTCAGTTCAAACAAAACTTTAATAAATTCATATTCCGCGTTTTGAGCCAAGTTACTGTAAAGTAATTTCCAACTTCAGTTAATAAATATGCGGTACTGTATTAGGACACCTTTTCTACAAAACTAACACGGATAAATAACAACGCCGCAAGCTTCATTTGCATTATGTACAAAGCAATACTTTCCGATGCAAAGCCCTTCAAAGATACTCTACTTAACTTAAACTATACGCACTTATTTAGCCTTATACTGCCTATACCAAAATGTGTTGCCTCTATATTAATCCACCCAACGAATCCACTTCTGACGCCAAGGACGCTTATCTTGGCCACTTCCCCGCCCAGACCATATTAAACTCAACCATTTTGTTGGCCCGTCCCACTCTCTTCAATCGCCTGTACCCATTCTTAGAAAGTCAGTGCCTGTGGGTCGGTTTTGGATGAACTGACGAAAAAGTGGCTGGAACCGAGGCTTATTTGTTTTATTATACATTATGTTAGACATTTTTAAAAAAAAAAAAAAGCTTTTCGACCCTTTTTTGAGCACAGGGTAAAAATCTTTGCAAAAACTATCTGATGCAGGCCTCTATATCGGAATAAGTGGTTCTTCGTCTCGACAGTCATTCGATTAGTATTTCAAGACAGATTGGCATTATCTAGTGATGTGCATTTTTCCTTTCAAGCTGGAATCCCTGTATTTTGAAGCTGTCGGAAAATCAGAGCATTCTTTAAACTATACAATTAATAAATACGATCTAACTACCTGCTAATGTCTTCAGAATAAAGAGGAATGTACGGTAACGAATCTGACTCCTCAAAGACAATCTAAATTTGTTAGGTGTGCAAAAACTATTTATCAAAACAATGAATATGGAACGCAAATACTGAATACATTTTTACACGTGATGATCATTATTTGCAAGGAATAACTATTTGTGCGTTACCAGTTAGGGTGATTCTATTTAATTTGCCCGTGGTGTGCGGGTTCGTGGTAATTACCCCCTCCCCACTCCACCTCGACAGCTTGAAAACAATGTTTTTGCTGTGATTTTTAGACAAAATTAACAAAATCCATCCATCATATTAGCTGAAGAAAAATTACCTTGAGTTCAAGAAAAATATCCAGGTTAAAAAGAAAATTTAGGCCTCCACCACTCCAAATCACATCCATACCCTCCTAAATGCAATGGTTTATCCCAAATCGACGTGACTTTTGGTATGGAGAATGTCACATAATTGTGCAGATCTTTAAAATTATAGTGTAGTGAGAATTAATAACGCAATCTAGCTGATTTGCCAGAACATCCTTAATAAGTATGTTTCAATACGTATTATCGTACATTTTGCAAACAGACTGTACAGTCAACTTCGAAAGACATGGAATTGTATTGTTCTGATTAGAGAACTCAGTATGGCCATGATTCAGTATTTTTTACGGATGTTACAAATACAGTAACTCCTAATTATAAATAGTTTTAGGGAAAAAACGAAAGGACATCATTTCTTGCAAGTGTCCAAAACATACTCACCTGTTCAGCTTGTTCAAAACAGTTTGCCACAGGCTCAACTTGTAACCGAAACCACGCTCAGTCAAGGTGCCCTTTGATTCTAGATATAGAATTTTATTACTACCGGGTTCATTTCCAGGTTTTAGTTATAAATATGCGCATGCAACGACAACTCGCCCCTAACTAGGTCAAGGCGATCCCAACATCGATACTGAATTGAGGCCTTTGCCTGTGCAATTGTAAGGAGAATGTTAGCGATCAACATAGTTGCATTGCAAAAAAAAACAAAAAACAAAAAAAAAAAAACGAAACCCTGCTTTACTACACTTGTCTACTGATCCTTTCAATGGTTTTGTTTGTAGCGTGTACACAGAAAGGAGACAATAGATAATACACTTAATGGTATATTGTTGCTTCTGTACCGTAATTATTGTTAGGGTCACTTATTATTGTTCTATATTTTAACTTTGCATTCGTTTGAAGCCACGCATGTATCACTCGCTACAGGAAGATGCTTGCATCTGATAAATGACTCATTACTGCACAAGCATTGAATACAAAAAATTACTACGTTATATGAAAGAAATCTTGGCTGGCGCCCATTTGTTGGATTGGTTGTGAAACATTTTGTCGGTTACAGAGATATAACGAGATATTAAATGAATTCTTTCCCAAAAAAAATTACAGATAAATTAACACCGGATTGTGGCATATAAGTATTTCTTTGCCTGCATAGAAACATTAGATCAATAACTAAATGTATGTCTTGGTATAAATGTATGACAACATAGCACCGATGTTTGTCATTAATATTGTTCAATGCAGTATTCAATAACAACTCCAGCAATGTTTAAAAGACTCTAAAAATCAGATTAAAATGACCCGTATTTGATGTAAGATACACCTTCATACATCGTGTAACCCAGCTGTTACTTCTACAAGAAAGTCTCGAAAATCACTCACTACCGAAACTTGAAGGAATAATGGGAGTGAATCTTATATGCAATCAAACACCATATTCGCTCTCGTTTTAATCATAATTCGATCTCTCTATTTCTTTATTTCTTTAAATATTTTTCCAATCAGATATTAAATAAGTATATCAACGTATCAAATATCATTTGCGATTGTCAATATAAAAACGTAATATAAAGAAAGTAATATGTAACTTGTAAGCACCTAGAAACGCCACACAGCAGACTTCTTGAGTAAAGAGATCTCAACACATTTATGTGATTAACATTAGTGTACACTGTACAAGAACTTTATCAAACCTGAACAAGTATGCGTTCTCTTTGTGCAGCTATGAAGTATATCAATATTCAATAATAATAATAATAATAATAATAATAATAAT
>QKMX01364388.1:1553-14613 GCA_003401595.1 Venustaconcha ellipsiformis | reverse complement strand
ATTTTGTAAAATTAGTTTCATGACGTTATTTAGCCCATGGAAGAAAAAGTAGTGTATTGCAATGGAAAGCGTCTGCTCAACTACCACTATCCTTTCCTCCGTCAGAACTTTCCGCAACCCACGACAAACAGGTTGCCTCTATTAAGTCGTCTCTTACAACACATTGCAATGACTTGTCGGGCCAATTCTACAATCCTGAACCCGGGAAGGGGGAGGGGTGTCATAATTTACTATAAATCCCAATACAATGCGTTTACTAGAAACGGAAAACCGTTAGAACGTGGCTAGAGCGTTCGAGTCTTACCAAGGACGTACAAAAATGGAACTATCAGCTGTCAATCAGCGGATAGTACTGTATTATAAAACAGTAATCTGCTCCCACTTTCATTGTTGTACAGTAACATGAGTTCCATATATTCCGTTACAAAGCATTCTGATTGGCTTGCACATGGAAAAAGTTAAAAGTCTACTTATTCTGGGATCGGAAGCCAAAGGTGAAGGCAGATGTCCTTGAAAGATTGAAAGTATTTTCTGCGCCAGAGTTTCAGTTCTCATTTGTGAACGTTTAAAAGACTTTGTGGATTACTTCCACCTGAGGGGTCACAGAGACTGAAATAAGAAATTTGCCTTCCATAATATTTGTAGACAAGGTACTTTGACCAAAGTGTGTGAAGGCCTTGTACTTTAGGCTGACTGAAACCTTTCAATGTTCAGATTAGAGTTCAAGATTATTGTGACTCGAAAAAAAATTGGTTTGCAGAATAACTTTAGTACTTGATCAAAACTGTGGAGTGCTTACACTTAGGCTTATTTTGTTCTTAGTGTCAAAGGTGACATTTATGATATGTTCAATGAAAACAAAAATAGTTCGCAGAGCAAGTTTATTCTAAGATCACGTGGTTTCACCATAGGGCCAGGTTATTGTGACCAGATGGTCAATGATCTCCAGACGCAACATTACCCTACACAGGGAAGATTATAAACTTTTTGAAATGAGATGTACTGTCCATGGTAGGTTTTTTTCTACGAAGTTAATGATCGCATTTTGAGGCTGCAAATTTATCAACTTAGAAGGAAAATTAAAACTGTCTTTGCATTTGTAATGGTAAATCACATATCTACCTAAACCCTGCCATGGAATCCAGCTTGCTTTTATATCTGACCATCTGTAATCCATCACTTGAAGTTAACGTTGGTTAGGATGTTCCTGATGACCTCTGTTTTGGTGACAACTTTGTATTAATTTAAATGTCACATTCCCAAACTTCAGCAAATATAGTAAATATAGAAATTAAATCAAGCGTATGAAAATGCGTTTCAGTCATGCTGAGACAGGTCATTGTTTAGAACACGCAGCTGATCTGATATTAGCATTTGCCAGCATATTCTAGAATATTGCTTTATACATCAATAATGACTTATTAACTTCATAAACTTGTCGGTAAACCTTTGGTTAAGGATTATGGTACCGATATCATGTGGAAAAAATTTAGATTTATTTTAACAATAGTTTTTAATACCTTGAATGTTCAAATCATCTCTAAGTAATGTGTTTGTCCAAATGTGAATGAGTACTTTGTAATTACAGTGAATAATTTAAATAATTAACACATATCACATTTTATCGAAACACAAAATAAATGATTACACAGACAAGTCTTAACAAATGAAAAAATAATTTGTTTACCAAACCCCTACTTATACATGTTTCACATGACGTCAGACGCAATAGTGTGTTCTGTATATGTTTTAAAATCGATGGAACATGCCAGTTACTCATATAAATGTTTAGGCCTTGAACTCAGATTCTAGTAAACAATCATAACAAAAGTTTGGTATGTAAAAACTTTTTCCAGAATACTGAATCACGCAAAAAAGTCCAGCACTCACAACAAATGAAATATACAGAAGAGTGTACCCTTTTTCAAAGTCTTTCTCCTCTTTGACTTATATTCTGACGATTTTGTTCCTGAAAATTTCAGTAGTTTGTTAACTTGACAATTGATACTATTTTTTTTTACTTGGGATTAAAAAAACATAGTAAATAAGGTTATATTTACATTAATTTTTAAAAAACATAAATGATCTACTTTCTAATTAGCGTTATAAAATCAGATATTGTATCAATTTATTGTTAAATGCTATCTCTAATTATTATCCTTCAGTTTCTTGCAAGGATGAAACTCAAGATTCAGTGCTTATTTCTGTAATAATACACTCTCTATGCAAGGGATTTAAGTTGATTGTGTTCGTATATTTTCCCGTTTGCTACCATTAGCAAGTTATATATTATGTACTGAAGACATTAAAGAATACGAGTCTGATTAGGAGTGAATGACGTTAGATAGGTCACAAAAGTAATCACCAATGATGTTATTTTTTCGGAACTACAACTATTTGAAATGCAAAAGTAAATCAAGAAAATTTAAAAAATTTTACAACGTTTGTTACTCAGCGATATCATTTTTGAAGTACAAGAACTACAAAACAGCGTTAACATCGGCTTAGCGTTCGCATATTGTTTGCTGTCCTATAACGCATTCGCCCAAATTCCATCAGAAGTTTCATGGTACATAAGCACTTTTCTATCATTATGTCAGCTCTTTCGCGGTCAATAAACACTTTTCTATCTTTTCTGTCATAATGTTAATGATATCTGAACGCTTTTCAATAACATCTGTCAAACGTTTCTAAGTACATAAACACCATTCTGCCAAGTATACCATGGTACCTAAACGCTGTTCTGTAATTTCTGTTAGTCTTCATGGTACATAAACAATTTTCTGTCTTTTCTGACAGACTCTTTTTGGCACGTAAACACTTTGTTATTATTGTTGTCAAACTTTAATGTGACATAACCACGTGTCATCATTTCTGTCTACATGGCTCGTAAACACGTTTTTATCATCTGTGTCAAACTTTCATAGCACATAACCCCTCGTATGTTGTTTCTGTCTGACTCATCGTTGAATATAAACAGTTTTCTACCGTATCATCCGAACGCCTAAGAAATGTTATTTACAAATATGGTGTTTAATTTGATTAATCGGTTCACCTTGTCAAAAAATATTGAGAGCTTGAAAAATATATTGAATCTAATTATCCGGCGCTCTGTGATTCATATAGCAACTCTTTCTACAAAACTCAGATAAACGTATGTGGACTCCTTTCATGCTATTTCATAAATTAATGAGATCCATCGCATATTAGCCTTTCAAATTCTTGCAGTAACTTTGTGTACAATACATAACCGCATGACACTTTTCACTTGTCAGATTCATATGTAAGACCATGGATATATATCCGGCATAATTTCTGTTTATTTCCAGAAAACATTTTCTATATGTCATGCATTTTTATTGTTTGACAAAAAGTGATTCTCATTAACCAAAACGAATCATACGCTTGGAGGACGCAGATGAAAATTATCAAAACAACTTCCAGCAGCGAAACAAAAACAAAAACATGAGATGGAACGAATTCCTTAAGTAAAGTCGAATAATTCATTTGAAAATATTTACAATTCATCTTTCTTCGAATAATTTAATGTTATAGCATTTAATACGATCGCCAGAAAGAATCAGATGAGGAAAAACAGTAGGAAAGTTACAACAAAACATTTTGTTGGGCCAATTGACTTCCTAAACCCATCAACTCCGCCCCCTGCTAGACAGGGTTCTATTGACTTCGTTGCGTCTACAGGACATACTTTTAGGAATGTCTCCAAGGAATTGGCATATCTGCAAGCAGAAATTAGAGTACATGAATTAGCAAAATTAGTATACTCTTCAATTGTGCATACTTTTCCTTTTGTTTGCTATGGTCATGCAATATCATGTATGCGAAACTATTAGGCCATTTCTGCATATGTGTCATTATATGTCGTGTGGAAGATATATATGTATTCTGAAGCTATTTAGTATCATATAAATAATACGAATATACTCTGTGTAATATACATTGATAGAGTTATATCAGTCCTAATTTATATGAAAATGCTAAAGTTCATATAAATGTAAACGTGTGGTATGTCTCCAAATCCTACTATCTCCGAATTTATGTTCTTTTCATTATCTCATTATGTTTTATCGAGTACATGCATGCCACATTTAGTACACTTAGCATATTTTTTCACATAGCTCGATCTGTCTGCACCTATGATGGGTCATTAGTAGCGTACAATGTGCAGACTTGCCGCAAGCCTGTTGGTCAGATGCCAGGTAACTTCAGGATGGACTGGGTTAAAACTGATTAGCCAGGCTCTCTTTTGAATATGATTGTTAGATAAAGTGGTGCAATTTATACATTTTTATAATTTATCTTACTTAAAGAAATAATAGACAATATGTGAAAAATAAATAACGGCAGATTGTTTCTGACAACTACACGCAAATCAGAAGCATTACCACTTCTGCTATATCTGCCAGACATAAATATTCTTTGGATAAAGCTGAGGTGTTTCCTATATTTGACACCTTTTATTTACGCATTATGGCACTCTTGACTACGTGTAGAATTCACTTGCCTCCAAATTGAAAATTTTACAACGTGCAAAATATACACACCTCCAAACCTGATGAGCTGACACCAAAGGGCTCCAATGAATATGGATAATTTTGCTTTTGGTACAAACACGTCAACCGACTTTTATATGGTTCAAATTACAATCAAGATATTAACCTTAGCAAGTCGTCACTAAAATACAATTGGATAAAACATTTTGAAAGAGTTCGTTACACTCTAAATATACACACGTGTTATTGAAGCTAATAACCAACAGTGTATAGTAAATCGCCAAATAGCAAAGGCGAGCAATTAGCGGCGATGGTGTAGACTGGCGTCAAATGTATGTGGATGCAGTAATTTACTGAAAATTATATATTTTGTTTCCGGAAATTTATTTATTAAAAACTGACATCTATTTCGGACTAGCTCTGCTACTTCTACGATTAAATCAAACGTAGAATTGAACTAGTTGTTAATAATGAAAGACCACATTAGATGCATTCTCAGCTTTCGGCATCAATTGTTGATCCTTAAATAGTCAGAGTCCGAACGGCAGCTTATTGCAGCAATCGTCATACATTCGAGCTATGATCCATACGAATTATCCCGAAGTTAGTAATGAAATCTAGATCATAGCAATCAAGTCTGCTGGGTGAGATGAGAATGGAAATAACATTCGTATAATCCATGTGCAATAGACGCTTTCGACTGCAGTTAAATAGTCCTCTGTGTATATGTACTGTATGAAGACACGTGTTGTATCCGATTGCAGATGTAGACTTGTAGCATTTGTATATCTCGAAACCACTAGAATCTAGAACGTGAAAATCAAACTAAGAAAAAAGAGATATTCATGAAGAATACAAAATTAACAAACAAAAATGATGTTTTAAATATAGATACCAGCTGATTAAGTCCATTTGCTTGAGGAATAATTGTAATATATATGTCAGTTTACAACAATACTGGTATCAGCAGCCGCAGAAAATCTGGATACGAAAGATGAGTGTAAGAATATCAGTTACAGTAGGTGTTGTATTAGAGCAGCAGAAGTCAAAAGTAAAAAGATAACAATGAGAACGTTCAGAAAAACATCAAGTGTAGTAATTGCAGTAGTACTTGGTGGTGTTAGTATTGGTGGTCGACAGCTTCTTGATTAGATTATTATTATTTACATTAGTGGGAGAATACAAGATTTTGAGAAAAAGAAAAGTAAGAAAAAGAAGTGAATGAATTTGAGTAATTGTAAATTCATAGTAATTGCTGTCATGTCAATACTTGATACATCATTACCTTTGGCAGTTCCAGGTCAACAATTTGTACTTCTTTACTTGTTTTGTCCAATCATTTTGAAACACGCTAATATTAGATGCGCATGAAGTCGTCCCATTGGATTCTACTTGACTGTTCTTTACACAGCATTCGATATCAGTGTCGTTACACGGCAAAGTCCTCTGAATCAATGAAATATAGTTGATCAGAAACATTCTATTACATTATGATGGCATTAATAATGCAGATGTGCCGTAGAAATGATGTTTTATGTGTCACAGGAAGATAGATTTTGGAGAGATCCCTCGAAATGGTACTTCAAAGTAAGAAAATTATTAGAACAAAATGACAAAACAGTGCAGAACTAGTTAACATATCATAAAAAACACAGAAAAAATACATGTAAAGGTATTTCTTTTGAAAATTGAACGAAACAATATAAGATAAAGACAGGTAAGATCTTTTGTTACAATAAAATTTGATAAAGTCACATGTGGACAGTAACATATCAATTCTTCTAACACAGATTTCATGTCTATGGTTCGTTTCGGTTATCAATCAGTGCTGTAATTTATACCGAGCCTTTACTTTTATCAACTTACTTGTAAATTTAGATCTCTTACAAATGTGTTTATAATTTTCATAAGAATAACATAATTAAGAGCAACTTCCTTTCGACCATATCCAATATTTAATGATACAATTATTGACTCTAAATTAGATGATTTATCTGTTTTGTTTCTCTTCAAATTTATATAACTTTGAGAGAATTACGTCTTTAGGTTTTTATATTATGCGTTCCAGGACAAGATGTTTACGGTCTGTTTGGAAGGATTTATATTCTTAAAGCTTTTGGCAATTTTTTGCCATTGCATTTTCAAAATATTTCATTTGGCACTTCGAAGCTAGAATAGTGCTGATTTTGGTTCCAACCAGCTAAACGTTTTCAAGCATCACTTTCTTGCAGTCCATACCGATTGCCTCTCATAAGTCAAAACATTACAAGCATTTTGTAATTGTAAACACTATAATAGACCTTACGTACATTAATTTTGGACACAATAACAACACCTAAGTGCATATTTTACCAGTAGATTCTATAATATACGACAAGTACATATTTCATCTGTAGACAATAAAATAAAGCTAAAGTGCGTATTTTACTTATAGACACTATTAAAACACAGGTCTTAAATTATGTAATAGGAAAGCGAAAAACAAAATGTTTATAGAATTCAACACATCGTTTATTTCCCTAGAATACGAAATGAAAAATTTAAAAGGAACTTATGGTATTGCTAATTAAATTACAAATAATTCTATAACTTCTAACACAAGTCCAAATGGTTAAAGTGCTGAATAAACTTTAGTGATATTTCAAAATAAATCAACGCCAGAAGATTCGATTCGCCTGTGACGGCCTGTAGTCTTTTGTTGAATCACAATAATGCAATTCAAGAATATATGCGTATTTGAATACTGTAAATCTAAGTTTCTATTTCCAAGATTGTTATCGTTGACCACTTTGCATTTCCAGAAAAGAATAATTAGAATGAAATAATTTGAGTAAATAAATTCTCCCAAATGGAATACTGGACACAAAATAATACAACTGATTCTCGTTAGGTCTTAAAGCACGAATTATTAATTTCTAGATAATCAAGATCATATAGACATCTGCTTGACCTCAGGTCAGGATTCACAGTTTCTATAAAGAAAACTATTACCTTTTGCACACTTTCATTCTGAAAGGTTATAAATGTTTAGATAAAATCTTCGTCGTAATTAGAATGTCTCTAAAATAAAATGTTAATACAAAGTTTTGTAAAAGCAACAGGTAGACCTCACATTTCTAATGTTCTGGACTCAGAGAGACATACACATGTTGCTTACAAATCCAAAGTCAGATTCAGGTTAGGTAGCATATGAACTTGATTTTGGACAAGTTCAAGTTACATGTATCTATAGCTCATATGAATAAAAAAAACTAACAAACAGTGCAGATAAAACATACACAACGGACGATGATAAACCTTAAGTGAACATTTTACTTGCGGACACAATAAAAAACCATAACTGCATATTTTACTTTTAGACACTAACAAACCTTAAATGCACATGTTGCTTGTAGATACTATAATGAACGTTAGGAATACATTATACTTGTTGACAATATAATTTTACGCTAACATGTTGCCAATGAACCTCGGGTGAAGTTGTGGGAATTATACAGGGTAATAAAAATTGATTGGATAATACTGATAGTTTGGTTTTGACATTTGCTCATCAGGTACAAGATATTAGATGCTTATTTCTGAAGAAAGACGAATACAAAATGAATAACACTGAATACATATTAACTTGGATTTGTAAACTCTGGAGTATGCACGGGGTTTAATGGCACATAGGCAAAATTATGGCTATATACTGAAAATTAAAAAAATTAAGTTCCAAAAACGCAATTTCAAACAATTGTATCGTGTTACGAAGAGAGAACGCTCAAAATATACTGTAATCGGTTCGGGCATGGAGGTTATGTGATAACGTGTGTATAGGTAATAATATATTTAAGGAAATGCTCCAAGTCAAGACCTTTTATAATTTAGACAATGAAACTGTCATAAAATGCTTAATAAAGGAGAATACAACTAAAATATGAATATATGTATTTGATTACGTGTAACATATGTAATATACAAATTCAATTATATGCTGGCCTTCATAACCTCATCGTAAATTTTTCAGTAAGAAATGGATGACCTACAGAGTATTTTGAAAGTTAGCTTTAAATTCCCAGTGTGGCGGGAGATAACTGCTGATTTAGTATGGCAAAATATTACTTTTGTATTAAGCCTGAATCAGTAACAATTAACTGAATTTGAATTGAACTGATTCCTAATGAATTACCAGATTCCTAATGAATTACCATATATGTGCAATTCCAGTCTATCACAAAATTTTATGTTATTCAAATGTGTATTTGGATTCGAATTTAAGTGTCATGAACACATTTTTGGGTGTGACGATTTCAAAATAAAATTCTTTAAGATTTTATGAGTATTTAACGATGTGTAAGATTAAATTATATGTCTTTGCAGTTGTTGCCGCATGACTGGCGGTCAGTACAGTGCAATTTTATTGGTGGAGATATGTAGATACAGATGCTAATGCTGGCAGCTATCTGCCGACCTTCGAATTTCACTCCTATTTACATTCTCAGCAATTTAGTCGTGTGGCATAACTTTAACATCTCATTGCTTGTCCTGGATGCCTTACAGGTCAGATGGTGACGAAGATATATCCTATAACCAGCGACACAAACTAAGGGTTAGTACACAATTCAAAAAGCATCACTTGTCCGATTACACTGTCATTGCAAATATCTAAATACTGTGTATTATGTCATGTCCTCCAAATATAAAAGTATTGTATGTCATAGCCAACAATCCCAAGCTTGAGTAAATAATAAACAAGTACCAATATACGAAGAAAAAATTGGAAATACATTAACCAAACCAGCATAAAAATAAAGAATAGAGTATTAAATATTCAAAACATATTCATGTTTGTGCAAAAGAAGGCCAGAATTTACAAAGAAAAAGTGAAATTTAATCAAAATGTTGACGATACAAATTTACTGTTTGGAACTGGTCATGTGATCTTATGTCAGAAATCTTCATTGCAGACGTATTTTCATAATGTCCGCTGTTGGAGTCATCGAGCTTAGTGCTAATCAAACGATGATTTAGATGAGAATTGCAGTGTGATATAAATGTGATTTAGATGAGAACTGCAGTGTGATAAAAATGTCTGGGTGTAACAAATTCACATAAAATATTATTCTGAAAAATTTTATGAGAATTTGTTGACCTTCGAGATTGCACTCTAACCCAGTGAATGTGTTACCACCTGACCGACAATCATACGTTACATACAGCATGACTGATTTAATACAGATATCGAGATAAGTCGCTATCTATACATTTATAATAACATTGCAATATTACAGAAATGAAAAATTAAAAAGGCTGTTTACATATAACTAATATGTGGGCCTAACATGACCATGATAATGACCAATCATTTTCAATCAATGTGTACCAATTTATGAACCAGGTGAACTAAAAGAGTGATAAAGCAACACTTTTGCGTTCTAATCAGGTGAAACCAGAACACTGATTTTTAAAAAATATAAAATCCAGTGAATAAAATCGTTACAATATCATGTAATGAAATTAAAATTAAATGGATCAACTCTTCCAAATGTACATAAAGCCATACTTGAAAAGACAAAAGTGTGGAAATTATACGAAAGGGGTATTTCAGTTACAACAATAATTCCATAACATATAGAATCCAAAACTATATGATCAAGTTTTCTTGTTCAAACCGCATTCCCTCAAATTGTCTGCGATTGTATGTTGTGGTACATTAACTTATATTTTAAGTGAGCCTAGATCAGAAATACATCGAAGTATCAGGGTGGAATTTCATGCACAATAATACCACTTCATTTCTTCGTTTTGTGTTTCTTATTTGAGAGAACACACTCACACAATGGGTACAGCATAACAAAACGTGTTTCTGGAGCATTAATTCTACATATGTTATTTTCTGTCAGCATATGAAATCGTCCATGCGGGATCGATGACTGGGGACAACCTTGGATGCTTTATGTGCACTTTTATGTTAAACTTTTATATTAATTTAACTAGGCAGCCAACAGAACAGAACACCTTTCCTAAAGTGTTCTCAAATATACTTGCAATGCTTTTTATGGCAGAATTGAATCCGAAAAGATAATGACGTTTAAATATTAAGGTTTTATTCGATGTCTAGATCGATGTAGTGGTATTGTATTTCCAACTAAAGCATCAACTATGTCTCTATAGTAAATTATGACCAAAAGATTGGATGCTTTGTTTTTGCTGAACTGACTCTGAAAGCAAGAAGATTTGTTCAGGTATTTTTAAATTGGCAAATATCAAATTTTATTTGCTCGGTTTTGATAGTCAACTTCGTGAATTCAGAATAGTTAAATCTGAAGCATTTGCAATATTAGATTTAGCTGCTTCTAGATTGGGACAAATTGATATGAAGAAAGGTGGAATGAAACTTGATATCACTCAACAGGGTTCATTATTTGGGCCTAAAGACGATATGATACGCGAAACAGATAGATGTGATATTTACGTAATATATGAATCAGCCAAGTTTGTTGGTCTGAGATAAAGTTATAGCCTCCTTGCATCTGTATAAAGTGAACTTCAGCTGTTCTTGGCAAACGTCGAAGTTCCTGACGATGGATGAGATCAAACATCTTCCGGTAAAACATACGAGCTTAATTATACACAATCGATCTATATTAGAAATACTTGGATCTTAATAAGGTCTTTATGATCGGAATGAAACACTCCAGTCTGTACACCAGTCTGACCATTCTACGACTCTAATATTTGTGGTCAGACAGTATCTTGGACTTAATAAGAGAATGCAGTTTATACAACAAATGTTCACTCAATAATTAACGGATTGTACCTGCTTAACATTTATATTCCTATATCCCTTTTTTGTTTTAGTTTTATATGTTACATATCTCTAAACGAAGTTTATCTTTGTATTTATAACGACTTACTGCAAATCCCCAGTTTCCCCAGTCGTAGCAGGTGTTTGTCTCTACAATCCCGATATATGCATGTTTAAAACCATATCCTATGTCTTGTAAGTGGTGGGTTGGTTCACACATCTTCTTGCTGTCAAGGCTGATTCTCAATTGGCATGTTCTCAGCTCGTAGTGGTCTTCTTCTGGAAACGTTAAAAACAAAGACTCTATTCATTCATCCCTTCATTATTTATATTATGCAAAATCTCTATCTGACTTCGTAACAATGTGTTTTGATCATCGCATGACCTGATACCGGTTTTGTAAGAGCGGTATAAATCACTTGCAATGCTATAAGGTTTTTTTCCTGATTGTGTACTAATGTATGTTGATGTAAGTGTTCTTTTGCTGTATTCCCAAATATTAAACTTTAAACTAGAAAGACAAGGTCAATGATATTATCCTGGCAATCGATGATAAAATGCATATTTTAAAGGCAACTTCTATGATGACCTCTTCGATATTCTTTTTGACTTCAATTTTCATTCAATTTATTTATTTTTTACGACTCCAAACAATGTAATAAAATTTATGGCATGAAGACAACAAACTCATGAAATAGACAAACACAAAAATACATTACTAAAATGCCCGTCATCATATATGTGTAGATTGGAAATGCTTTAACAGTACTTCAAAATCTCTTAACACAATCACATATTACCTAACGCACAAAAACATGTCAAGACAAATCCACCAACAAGTTAATAATACGAGCAACTGATAGGGCAAATATTTCAACAGTATATCATTACGTTTTAAATTCAATTATCCAAATTCAATTCATCTTGGAAATTAGTTATTCTGCAAAAGCTAAATGCAGACTCGAAATGATTTTATCGCTTAAAAACTTGCAAAATGTAAAACCATTTTTCCACCTGAGCACATAAACCAAATTGTAATTTTGACAAAAGTACAAAAATGTCCAACAGTTTTAAATATGCGTTCTTTTTGTGATGGCAGACCACATTATCTATATTATGAGGTAAACTTGCCTAGTGAAGATTACACGGAATCAAAATCAGAATAACTGCCAGAAAATTTAGTGCCATGGTGGCTAATGTTAAGACAAATTAGACAATGAAGACAAAGTGATGAAACTCCAACAAACTCCAATTTTATGTAATGTTACCAATATATTCGTTGATGTGCGTGTATGGAATAGAGTGCGCGCGTTCTCTTCAAAATCATTCCACAAATCATACCATAATAAATTGCCTTTACCCTAGATGTAAAGTGATATCATTCTATAGCAATAATAGCATAATTCCATAGTAATAATAGCTTAATTCCAAGGTAATAATATAATTATTCCATAGTAATAATAGCTTAATTCCAAGGTAATGATATAATTATTCCATAGTAATAATAGCTTAATTCCAAGGTAATGATATCATTATTCTATAGTAATAATAGCTTAATTCCAAGGTAATAACATAATAATTCCATAGTAATAAAAACATAATTCCATAGTAATAATAGCATAATAAAATTGACTAGCATTATAAAATAGTTAGATTTGATAAATATACAGGAACTGACTAATGTGAGTACAAAATGAAAACAATCTTATTTGTCTTCTTCGTTTATTATTATTATTATTATTATTATTATTATTAT
>QKMX01364367.1:0-10885 GCA_003401595.1 Venustaconcha ellipsiformis | reverse complement strand
ATACTGCCTAATGATATAGGTGAAAAGATGTTCATTTATCTCCTATGTTAAGTCAGTTGACAGAATTGAGTATATAATCAAAATCATTGATGACTCAGGTTATTAACTTATTTGCTGTTGTATAACATGCATGCAGTTGCAAACAGTCAAGACCCAGATCTGTATCTGTGTAACGCACAAACAGGGACAGTTATGTGATGTTTATTTAGTCATGTTTTGCATCAAACCAGTGCATTTCAAAACAGCATATTTGGGTCAGAGTCATAATTTTCTATTTGGAAGTGTGTTTTACAAAGATGAATAAGATATTTTGATGTCATTTTCAGAAATCGGATGTCCATGAATTCTAACCAGGCCTTTTATCTGCTAATCAATAACAAGAGTATATCCAGCATGTCACTCACATTAGCAGAAGTGTATCGAGATGAAAAAGATGAAGATGGCTTCCTATACATGACATATGCTTCACAAGAAATGTTTGGTAGATGCTAGTATCATTTTCTTTTGAGATTTTGTTGCATTATGAATAATTGACTTGCCAATGACATTTTGGATCTCATTATGTATATACCTGACTGTCTTTGACAATAGTCTTGGACCTAATAGACTATCCTAGCAAACAGCAGGATAATACACATTTACCTTGTACTTGATCAGGTGTTTATTAAAATATGAAATTTCTTTGATTCATACAATTTTGTTTCTTGAGATAAAATTGGAAATGAAGGAAAATCCTGAAAAATGTGATCATTAGTAGTGTGTCTTGAACTAGGTAGAATATATATCAAATTCATATTAACCCTTCATATAATCAGAGTATCCAGGCATATATGTTTTTTAAAAAGTGCCATACCTGGGTACCATGTATGTTTAAATGGAACAGCTTATATAATATTCAGTTCAGATAATTAACATTTTTTGTTTAGTTGTTTCTGTATTTAGTAAACTTAATGTTATCAGTCATCGTAAGATGACATACTTTTATAATCAGTGAGTGTAAATTAAAATTAAAGCTAGAATGTACACCCACAAAAAGATGGTATGGGCTAGATAATTGAAGAGTTTTCCCCAGGATACACAATTGTGTGCCCCTGCTGAAAAAAAGTTGGTCGAATCCTCCTTTAAAAATGATCATGTGCACAAAAAAAATCAGTTTGCCTTGAGTGAAACAAAATCTGTAACATTAATATTAACAAAGCTCAATCTGATCATATGTTTGACTTCTAGATCAACTACAATAATGAAGCACTTACAACGGTACTTTTGCTAGTGGAGCAGTTTGACACTTTCATTGATTATCTAGCTCAGAAAGCATTTTACAAACTACACTTGGTAAGGATGTACAGTGGTAGACATGTAGTTTTTGGTATTCTGTGGTAATGTCTCTGCACTTCTAATGCATATGCCATTATAACACATGAAAGCTGATGATGTGCCAATAATGATGGCCAGCTTGTATAACTTCTATCTTTATTCCTTAAAATGTATGTATTACACATACATTTGTTGAAACATAATAAAAAAAGTCTATTAATAAATACAGTTCTCATTTAACAACTGGTGTCTCTCTCCTCTTGCAAATTAACATTCCCCTTTAATGAAAATTTGATTTCCTGTTTGTGTAAAATTATAGAGATATCACTAATTGAAATTAATTTAAATAAATTTTCAGTGTCCTTAAGTCGTAAGGAATTTAAAATGGAGGTGTAATGTATTCATTTATGGAAGCCTAACTCCAATAATACATCTTCATGTCACTGTGCTTTAAACTCAGCAATTCTTTCTATGCATAGAAATTATCTGGAATTACCTTATTACTGCTGTAATTTATTGTCTGGATCACATTAGCGGAATGGAGACAGCAGTCACATATCATGCAAGGTGTCAACAGTTTGTTATGGTTTTGGTTATATATTCTCAGCTGTGCTTTGATCTTGGGTTTGACTTGCAGGTCCTGGCCACCACATTAATTGACCTGTTGTTAAATTAATTAGAACTTTAAACCAACCAAGTACATATAAAGTAGACTTGATTTAAAAAAAAAAATTTGTTAACTTTTGCTTTGGATGATTACAATTTTGAAGCTTGTATTTTGCATGAAGACAGGCTTATTGGAATAGTGCACTGACTCCTAGGTTGTGCTGAGTAATTGAGTACATGAGTATGAGTTGGGTAAATCTCAAGTGAAAATTTGGGACTTCAGTACTCACGAAAAAGGGGAGACAACTACTCAGTTTGAAAGCTGGGCTACCTACAATTCGTTTGTATATCATGCATCTGTGAGGTTAATGTATAATGTTTAGAAAGACAGAGGATGATGCTTCTGCACAACTTATAACTGAATGATTTTGCAAGCTATACTGTGTTTGGCATTGTAAGAAGTTTACTGGTGTTGACATTAAATATTCAGTTTTTTTTTATAACTACCACAAATGCAGCTACTTTTTCACCATTGAATACTGCTAACCTATTTTCCTAGGTTAAAGTGAGCCATGGTGATTCTGATTGGCCATCTGAAAATGATGTATAATCTAAATCATTTTTTAATGTGATTAATGAAATATATGAGCAATTTCTTTATTTCATGTCAATTGGTGGTAATTTCAAGTAGTAAGGGCCAGGTTGAGTCTGCCACATTAGTTATAAATTGATATCCATTGTAGTCATAATACCAAAAGCTATTTATTTGTTATAATGATAATTTGGTGAATAGAAAAGATATATGCATTTTTTTCATTAATAATAATTTCTTGCCAAACAAACCCCCATTGTAACATATCAGGTATTTATTCATATTCATATAATTTGAATACTCATGCATACAAAAAATTACTATCATTCTAATTACTGATTGATTCAGTGTGTTGTTTTGATGGTGGTTTTTTTCACTAACTGTACTGTATTTTAGTTGTATGTTAAAAAAAAACGAATTTGCTTAGCTGTACATGTGGTTTCAGAGTTTGCAGTGTTTTTTCTTTCCTCATGCAGTTATAAATGAGCATGCACCTTGTGGGTACAGTTTGTTAATGTGAATTTTTTTTTTTCCAATGAAAAATATTTTCATTCATGTTATACTTTATATATGTGGATTAATCCCTGTGGTACATTTTGTGCAATATAAACTATTGATTGCTGGAGTCATATTTATATCTTATTAAAATCTTTTTTTCATTTGAGTTGTGAATAGCTGTTTGATATAAAGAATGTTTATGTTGATATGTATATTACCAATATTTGAAATATATTTACAATACTGTTTGCTGTCATATACTCATGCATTAATTACATTGTTACATTGTTGAAATATCCATCTGTGTGATTTTTATTTTCAAATATTATCTGTAATGAAATTAGTAAACATGTTATCATGACATTTCACAATCCAGTTATTTTTGTTTTGTGCTTGTCTGAAGATTAGTGCTTTGTATAGAATGAAAATTCTGAATTTAGATGCCTGATTCAAATGAATCATACCTAGTAATATATAAATTACATAAGGGGAACTGATTATATAACCATAACATCTAGATATTAATATTGCCATGGTCCAGTTGACTGGTATACATTATCTCACATTCCACATTTCATTAGGAATTATAACATGTTTTTTTGTAAATGCACATAGAATACAAGGAATAATTACATATGAACTTTTAAACTCGTAATTTGTTTTTGTTTTTAAATGTGTTTCAAATAGAATGCTTTGTAGATGACTGGTTGGAAAGTTAAAAAGCAACATTCCCAATTGTGCTATACCACATTTTAAGCAATACCTGCATGAGCCTTAACAAAAACATTTATCTGAAATTTAGATCAAACTTTAAAATAGAAAATGCCCATTTACTGGTGCTTGTTTCTTGATCTTGGCATGCCCTGCATGAGAGAAGCAGCTGCAGAAAAAACTTCAAACATTCTGATTTGGTGTTACTATAAAGATGTATCTGATGAATTAACTTTATAGATCAATACAGTAATTTCATTTTTTCTTTTTTAATGTAATGTACTGCAATTCAAAAAAGCGTAGTTTTGTGATAATGGCTTTAGTAAAGTATGTCTTTGTTTTGAGAGCACACTTTGTAGGAAGTTCTCTCTTCATTTCATCATTTCTTTTCTTTTCTTCTTCTCTTTTATTGGTCTCTCTAGTAAAAATAGTGTACTGGACCTGATATTTTTGTCACAGATTCATCCATATTTGCCCATCTTAAGTCACCTTTCTTGCAAGTTTTTTTCAAATGGCTATATTTTTGGCATGAATAATAGATTGTCCTCTAATTTTGCACATTGGATTCTAGCGGACATGCAAATTATTCTGATCAGAGCTCAAGGCCAAATGGAGGTAAACATTGTGCTTGAAATAAGAGAAGCACTTTAGTGTTGATTATTGCATTCATAAGTTGATCACTTTTTACAAATGAATGTAAAATATTTGCAGAGACAAAAAGTTAAATAGTGGACTTATTCAAGGTGGAATGTGCACCCTCATTTGCATTTTCAGAAAGGTTTCATTTGTGAATGTGTATGTTTTTGTGAGGAAAGGGTGTAAAGTTGAATATGCATGCATTCTCATACTTGTAAGTGCTTGTAGTTATATTTATTTCAGGCATCATCAACATGGTTTGGTTACTTGTATATATAGAAATCTTGTACATAGACTTTTTAGTCAGTAAGGCTTGTAATTCAAATGCTGATCTTTCCAGAACAAAATTATTTCCCTTATCATTGAATAAACAAGTAGGAATATCAAACTCTATGCAGAGGATGAAATCGCCAAAGCTGTTTTATATAGATGCCAGTACCTTCAAGATGTAACCTTATTTTGCTGATCTTAAATTCCTCATTAGAAAAATAACATGATTTTAAATTAGATAATTAACATAAAGGATGGAAAGTGTATACAGTAAAAACTTTCCATCTAAATACTCTAAATTGATTTGTCTTGTTGATCTTCCTTTATTTTGTGTCAGAGATTCCCAATTATTTGAGTTATTCATTTCCAAGTCCATCACAAAGTTTAAATACTTGAGGTTTTTCTGTTGATATACATGGTGAAAAGAGCTCATGGATGATCCATCTATTGTATTCCTATAAACAGTATGTATCTCTAACTAGGACAGTCAGATATAGACATCAGTGTCATCCGCTGGCATTTCCTGATTTAACATCACAATTAAAAATGTTTTTGACATTGCATGAATGATCTCTACCTCAAACCCACCTGATTTGAGTTTCACATCCTCTATATCTGGGTTTAATAATTGATTAATTGCTTCAGTGCATGTCATTCATATATATCAGCCAAAACCAAATTAAAGAGAGGATTCAAATTACTGACACCAAATTAATCTGACATAATCACAACGATTAGACTGCACATGTATATCCAGAAATAGGACAGAATATTCATACATGCTATAAAACGCCTCATCACCAATTGAAAAGCTTCTTGGGCTATAAAGGTAGTTTCAGTAATGAATTAAAATGCATGTTCTATAAAGGCATATATTATAAAAGCATCATCAGCGCAGTGAAGACTATAACATCTGCTGCGAGCGTGTAACATGGCAGGCGACAAATGCTTCATGTCTTGTTAGATTCTCTAACATCACATGCACACTCTAAATCATGCATGTTTCATAATAAATGTACAATACTGAAAATGCATTTATCTGTTGTTATAATTACAGCAATGAAGAACTGTATAATACTATGTACAGAAGTCATTCATCAGTGAACAGCATAGACTTGGTTCTGTGGTCACATAATGTGATGGCAGATTGGGATCCACAGTGTTTCAGCTACAGTGTCAAACATTGTAGGTGTATTATGTGATACTAGATCAAGCCTAGAAAGTATACAACTTCTTGTTGAGATTTTATTTTACCCAATCATGTATGTTAATTTTGAAAACTCTCAGAACCATGCTCAGAATTTTATGACCTTCAGGCTAGGGTCTTTGCTGTTTCCAGATGGATGTTTCTTATACACGGCTATATATGGAACTCGGAAGGTAGTGTTTTATAAGAAAATAACTTAATGATAGTGGTAACTGCACTATTTCTCATATTTCGTATTTCGATAATTTATATTTTCTTGTGCTTTAATTGTACAAGTTAATATGAAACTTGAGAAATGAGATGTATTAATGTCACAAGGTACTGGTTACCAAATGTTATAATATTTTCATAAAGGTTCAATAAAAACGAGAACATTTTTTCCTTTTTTTATTAAAGTGTGTATCTCAGTCTCTTAAGCTTTATGAATTCAAGGCCCTGGTTATGCCACATCCCAAAATAAATTGACTAGAAAAGTAAGTTAAGTGAGTCAAACACTGCTATCTCATAGGACATGGTGATCTAGATTTTAGAGCTATAACAATTCATTGACATGTAGTGTAATCAATATATTTGTTGTAGTAATATATTATGCCAATATCTGTACACCAAAACATGTTGCATTAGAAGCATGAAAATACATTGATGTACTGAAAAACCTTAAATGCTTCAAGGATGCGGCTCAGCAGGATTTGACCTAAGATTTGACAGGATCTTGGCATGAAGGCCTTAAGATTTGTACAAATGATGTCTCATTCAATATAACTACTGTTTGCTACACAAACAGAAAAATGTTTAAACAAAATGACTTTAAAATCCTCTCAATAGACTTCATCATAAACTTGACACCATTCCAATCATTTAGATTCTTACAAATGAAGATAACCATCCATATAATATGGATGATACTAAAAATAGACCATTTTTTAATAACTTTTCTCCTTTGAATATGTTTTCTCATCACATTAACATTAGTAATATAAGCCCTACTACCTCTCAAATCTAGCCCCCCCACTCTGCAAAAAATGCCAATCAAATATAGACAAAGTGCAATAACTCTTGTTCATTAACTCCCATGACTAGAAACCAGTTTGATTTTGTGTTGTATTCAACCATCTATTGAGGACTACATTAGTTTTTACATCTTGTTCTACAGAGCCATATTTATGTGCAATTTCTACACCTATGCATAGCCTGTACCAGCTGTACATTGTCATTTACATGCTGCATAAGCATGAATTGGTCAGACACTAAATGGTCAAAAGTACTCATGAAAAGTTAAAAGAACAAGGTGAGACGAGGAAAATCAAAGTCTTAAGAATACTGATGTATTGAGTATCTACCCTAATATGGAGTCCATGGCCGTTTAGTGAGGGGCGCCCTTGGTCACCCTCCCCCACTGAAGAAATGTTGAATGTTACCAACTATTACTGTTCCTTCCTTAGAATTGGAGGGAGCTGCGACTTCTCCACTACATCACCACTAGAGTTACAAGTGAGTCATTTGGTTCAAAAGGTGAAGACTTATTTGATTAGTTCTGGCCAACGTTTTCACTGTCCTTCCATTATCTTCTGTCCTAGCCAAGAATTTCAACACTATGGAGGAAGAATTTCCAAACAATTCTAAGTAGCTCAACATAAGCCCCCACATATGCCCAAGCAAAGCCAAAGGGCCTGTAAGTCCCAGTGCATGGGATTTATCAGTGAATTGAGTCATACTGTCCAACCACACATCAGTTTGATGCTGCATCGCTTTTCAACCATACTGTCAAGCCCATGATTGATGGATTTGCCAGCAATCTGACTGGTAGATTATCCATTCATCTGTCTCTGTTGCTACACTGGTCATTCCAGTGACTACTTTACAGGCTGTAAGACCAGCTCCAGTACCAACAAATTTTGATTTTTATGAGCCATGTGTGCCAGTCCAGCAACTAGTCTGTACTATGGATATGGCTAGCTATTTTTTCATGGCTTACCCTCTGGAATGGTACTGATACAGCTTTCAAGAAGATGGCTGTGCCTCATCTTTACCCACTCAATATGGGTATAAACCTGAGGGTATCTCACACTAAGATCCTACCTTGGAGAACTGAGTATAACTAAGCAGTTATAGAGGAAATTTATTGGTTGTTATCAAACTTAGAATTTACACCACAACCCCTCTTCCTACATCAGCAAACAGGATCAAGGCCTGAGTTGATATTGATGATGATGAAGTCAGCCCTTCCTTTTTCCTTCTCATGCATTCAGGGAAAAGTCAAAGAAATTGACAACAGACTTTCTGCCATAATTAGTGATCCAGGCAATTCCAAAGTCTTTTCATTTCTGAGAGATAAATACCAGCATTCTTAATATCTCACTGGTATAGAACTCATTCCAATGCCTTTTTCTAGACAAAACTACACCACAATCAACATTACTTTGCCTGCTTTTCATAAGATGGAATTGAGCATTCCACTTCATTTGCAACATTGTGGCCATGTTATCATTGTTGGATTTGGTATTACTGGCATTTCTTTTTGCTGGCTGATGAGGCTGGCAATGACCAAGCTTGGGAGTCTATGGCTATAACATCCAAGGTTATTAATCAATTTGCCTGCCATGCAACGGTGAATGCTTTGATGGCTTCCTCTAACTTGAATCTTGTGAAACAGGATGCATGCTTATGCTTTTCATCATTCAAGAATCTTTACGTATTGACCCTGTGAACCACTCCATTTTGGATTGCCTCTACTGTTCAGTGGCAAGATAGAGCAAGTAATGAGATAGGCATTCAAAGAACTGCCCCTTCATTTCTCTACACAACAATCACACATAAATCATCTCCTTCAAAGATGGGATTGTTAGCTTCTCAATCCAACATGCACAATCCCAATCCTATCAATGGAGACAATCTACCTAATAGTTTCAGGGGCAATCTTCTCAACAGTTTGGTTCATTTTTCCCAAACATGCGGTCTTAGTTGTCAATCTTGCAGAGTCTATTTCCATCAAGAAATGGATAACAGTTGTGGAGTTAATGTGACGCCTCAGATTGTTATGCAGCCATGTATCTTATTCTGCTGGGTTGCCTATACATGGCATTACTCTCAGTGGTGTTGTCCATTTTCACTTGATTACATGATCAATATACATGTAATGAGGGAGATTGTATCGTTGTGCAACCACAGTTGACTCATGGCAGATGTACTGTTTAAACCTCCATCATTTGATCTGAAAGTATGCACAGATATAAGCTCCAAGGATTGAGGAGTCCATCTATTCTTGGACTTTGACACTTTCAGTGAACAGTAGAGTACAGAAGACATTGGTTTCCATGTCAATCTCTTGGAAATGAAATCTATTATCAAAGCTTTTCAATTTTGAAGCAACTATCTTTAGAACAAGATATTGCTGAGATAACTCATTGGTAGCAACATATCTCCTCAAAAATGGCATTTCTAAATCACCCTATCTCTCTATTTTGGTCTAGGAATTTTGCCATTAATGCACACAATGCAATATCAATATCCAGATTAAAAATATTCATGGCAGACTCAATGTCTTGGCCGATTCTCTGTCAAGAAGAGGACAGATTATCTATACATAATTATCTCTCCATGAATTGATCTTTCTTCAGATCTGCCAATTATGGGGGCATCCAGTTATAGATCTTTTTGCAACCAGGTTGGATAACAAACTGCCCTACTTTGTTTCACCAGTACCAGACCCTGAGGCTTGGTCTCTGGGAGGGCCTGTGGACCTTAGTTCCAAAAGTCATAGAGAAATTGAGAGGCCAAAATGATTCTGATTGCCCCATTTCACTATGTCAAATCCTTTATCAACAATCTGCTCGATCTAATGATTGATCTACCCAGGAACATCCAGGCCTGGCCCAAAAAAAATTTCCAAACAGCCTAGAACCCACAAGTTTCATCCTTACCCAGAATGTCATCTTCACACTTGGTTCATGTCAGGACAGCCTTGCAGCAAAATCAATTCAACCCATAAGTTATGAAAAGGACAGCACGAGCTATAATGGCCCTCCAATTTTAAAGGTCTAAGATGGGTGCATTTTCAGGAACTGGTGCAAAAAATAAAGAACATTGTCCCTTGGAGTGCCTCTGTCCCACAAGTTCCTGATAAAAAACTCATCACATGTCCTCTGTCTTTTACTGACATATCCAAGGAGGCTTTCAAATGGGTTCTGGTACATGTTCTCAAACTTATCTTAAGTGTATTCAACCAATAATTCCCAGTTCAGTCAGAGAAAGAAGACATAACCCTTTAAATTCCCTGATCATGGCTGAAGTGGGTAATACATACAAAATTACAGAGTCATTTCATGAAGGTAGCTGCTCATTAAATAATAGCAATCTCTCTACAAGCCTTTCCTTTGATAGTAACATTTCTATCAAAGATATTATTGAGGCAACCAGTTGGTATGCAGTCAACCCGATTTGTCTCTCAACAATATCATTCTGTGGATCTGGTAGGCCCAATTTCAGTTGGCTAAGTGGCTACCAGACCCAACTGACATCAGCACAACATCTGGATGAACATCTTATCCATCTCTCTTTGGATTCACCAGAAATGTTTATATAGTAAGCTGATCTCTTTATTTCATCTTTCCCGACACTGTCCATGTTGCCTCCAGCTGTGTTTCTCACAAATAGAAAATTTGGTTAACATTCATGCCAGGAATCTAATAGTCTCTTCTCAGAAGTTTGTATATAGGTTGGATGTTCAACTCAGAAGTTTGTATATAGGTTGGATGTTCAACTCAATAGTTTGTATATAGGTTGGATGTTCAACTCAGAAGTTTGTATATAGGTTGGATGTTCAACTCAGAAGTTTGTATATAGGTTGGATGTTCAATATTCCCTCTGCCTATTACCTATTCACCTAATGTTAATGTGATTGGGAATGTATTCAAAGAAGAAAGCTGATTTTTTAGTAAATTATGTTTCTTCTAGAATGCTTACCCAATCATCAATCACACTACTTTAATACCCTTCCTAATTCCCTGCAATGAGAGCATCCTTTTACATGATGTTCTGCTCAGCTTTAAATA
>QKMX01364326.1:0-10804 GCA_003401595.1 Venustaconcha ellipsiformis | reverse complement strand
TCTCACATACCCACATTGGCCGAATCTGAGACTTGAACCTACTTAGACTGGAGTGAGATAGCAGTGATTCATAACATAGAGGGCTTCAGACCACTCGGCCACTCAAGACCCCTTATTTACATTGTGAGTGATTAGGTAAAATATACACATTGATAAATACCCAACCATATTCATTTAATCCTATATAAAATTTCATTCAGTTTTGTGTATTTTAGTGTCTTTATTTTAGATAGGAAATGGTCACTGGGATTTAGTTGTGCACATCTCGCCCCATTATTTTAAAACTTGAAAAGTGTGCTTCACATAATGCCCAAAATGACTGTGATATCCATTTTCCTTTGCATATGATGCAACATTGGTAGGCTCCATTCTTTAAATTAAATTTGAAATGCAGATAGATGTTTTTGAAATTCAAAATCAAGGTACAGTAATTCCCCTCTTTCATGGCCACCTTTTCTGCACCGGAAAAGTGGCCATGTAAGACAAGTGGCCTATCCAGAGGGGGACTAAATTTTTTGTGAGAAGTATATATGATGAATTTGGATTTCTGCAGCATTACTTTAAATGTAAAACTTAGATTTCAAGCAGATTTGAATTACAGCTTTTTATTGATGAGGTCTGGTGTGACTTGCATTTCCGATAATCCAAATTAGTTTATACAGCATTTATGCCCCTTTAGTGCCCATTTCTCTAACTTTGCTTGCCAACATGAGTTGTTTTGTTTAAGGTCCTTGTAAGCAAACTGTATTCAGCATGGGCCTTTAATGACATACCGATAATCAATAGCTCTAGTTTGTATCGTTTTGCAGCTTCAAAGGGACTTTGAGGAAGATAAGCAACAAGCTGTATCCCGAGCCATGGGGAAGCTACAACAAGAGCTGGAAAAAGTCCGTAGACAGACTGAGGAGAAGTGCAAAGAACAGTACATGGAAGAAATGAAAAAATTAGCACAAAAACACAAAGAGTCTATCTCAGCAACTAAAAAGAAACAGTGGGTATGTAGTTTAATATATAAAAAACAAAGGAATTCAAATTTATATTTCAAATTAAATAAAATCTCCATTGAACACAAAAATGTTGTGTGGATTTTGCAGGACATTACAGGACCTCAAATAAGTAATGATTCTATATTGAATTTATTAAACAAGTTGAATAATTTCCAGCTTTTGCAAGCTTTGTTGAGCAAATGTTTGAAAAAGATTCAACAAGTTTCATAAATTTAATATTAATTACCCATTTTGGATTCTGTTTATCAGTTTTTATATTAATGGTAATAACTTGGAGAGAAAGAGAAAATATAATTTTGCTTATTCTGGCTGGGACACTGCATCTTTCAATTGTTGCATGCAAAAAAATTGTCCAGACACTAGTTGAATTAATCGTGCACAGTTCTATGACCAGTAACATTTAAAAGTAGTTCTTTTATTAATTATAATTCAAAGAGCAAGTCTCCTTCCCAATGAATGGACCATTAGAGACAGATGTCATTTTTCAACACTGGGTCTCTTGTGATGTGACATAAATTCTCTGGTTAGGTTAAGTGGCATTCCATTTGGGACACTGCCACTTTCCATACTCATTTTTTGGACAGAGGTGAGTTTATTTACTCCTATAGGTTGACATTTAAACCACACTTGTCATAGGTGTGTGGTGCCAGCTATAGATTTTCCCGTGCATCCCCATGGAAAGAATCAATTAAATTTTGTTTGTAACAACCCTAAAGCTGCCAAAATTTTAGAATATTTCTACTGGGTACCCATTGATCCTATCAGTTACCCAGGTCCCCGATCAACAGGAAATTATATTAAATGTAAGTCAGTATCAATGCCTAATATCTTGTACAACGTCCAAGAATTCATCCTCATATCTGAAATCCCTCCATCATCATCTAGTAAATCGTCATGGTCTTGTCATCATAAATATTGTCTGACTCCCTTTCCTTGCCCTCACTGTCATATGCAGATGTTTATTTAGAGACCAATCTTGAGCATTTTTAGTAATACTTTGATCACATATTTTGTGAAATCTATTCAAGTTTGCAACTGAAGACGTCATTTGTGTGGCAAGATACCACGCTACTGGGAAATCAGGAAAAAGTTGGGAGAAATATGTCTTCCTGACTGGGAAAAGTCAGTGAATTTTTCAGATATTGATAAAAGTCAGGAAATAACCCTGAATTTTTATCGCCAAAATGATGGCAGAAAATAATAAATAATTCAGTTGTAATTAAACTGATTGCGAATTAAAGTTTTTGAGTTCTTACAGTACCTGAAATTTTGAAAGTTTCAGTATGGATCATTTAGTTCAATGCCCGAACATATTTGTTTGGTCAGTCCAAGCACTCGGCTGATTAGATTTATCCGTTAGACTGGTTGTTGAACAGACCATTCTATATCGGTACCTTTTTATGTGCAGAAGACATGAAGACCAGTCTAGCATCACAACACACCTGCATCATGACTGCGATGCATGATCTTGGTAAGTTTGAGATAAATAAAACAGGTCTGTAGTGTTCGCTCTGATGTATAAAATTAACGAAAATGCCTTGTTAAAGCTTGTAATTTGGTGCTTAGCAAAGGGAATGCAGCATAAACTATTATTGTCAGTAGTAAGCTTGGACACAACTAGCCTTTGTGGTGTAGACTAGTTGGGCAGCAATGTTGGATAATGTATAGGCAGCATAGTTCATCTTGATGTAGGTCTCCAGGGTTGAATGTCCGAGCTAAACATAGGTGCTAAATTGTTATTCTGTTTGAGGTGTGGCTTAAAATATCTGCATCGATTTTTAAATAGTTTGCAGTCCCTGTGAGTAATTAGTAGAAGTTTGTTGTTGCATTATTGGATTACAAGTAGACTGGAGTTTTAAGACAATTAATTCTCTTAAGATGGCATATAATTTTTAATGGCTTTTTGCCAGTTTTAATCAATCCTTTTATAATTAAGTCTTTTTCTTTTTCAAGTGATGGATTTTAAACAAATTCACAAAAGGTGCATAGGTTTTTTGAAAAATATACTTGTTTTTTGAGTGTTTTGTGGTTTTTGTTATTGGCACAAATTAATGCAGGATTAAAACTTGATTTCAAATCAAATAAAATTACATAAAAATAATCAATAATTTGGTAATTTTTTTCTGATTTTGGGGAATCAAATATGTAAATATCTCTGTTGCAAATGGTACATGTTAAGGAATTCATTTGTTTTCAGATCATGTATGGATGTAATTTTCAAGACTAGTGAAAGAAATGTATGAAGAGAAAACTCATGGAAGAAGAATTTGGAACAGTGAGAGAAAAAGATCAGAATGCTTGAATTGTTCACAGATGCAAACAAAGCTTCAGATAAAGCTGAAGAATTACATAGCTTTTCTCACATATCAAGAGCCAATATTCTGCATAGTGGAGCAAAGGACAAAGAGGAGGAACTTGAAATTGTAAAGAAAAATTTAAACGAAAGACTCTTTGGTTATTATCCCAGCAGAGTTCTAACTTGGTCAGATTGAACATGAACTTGAGGGAATAGCTTTCCCATATAAAAGATGCATGCATGTAACCAAATATCTTGTATGTCAACATTTTACAGGGATTCACAATGAGCCAAACTGGGTGTGTAACTTGTTATTGAATTTTGCATTTGTTGTAATATGATGCATATAAAGTGGTACTAATTTCTTAAGAATTAAAAGCTTGACAACAAAACTTGTTTCTTTTGTTCATTCTGTTAGTTTGCCCGTACCAACATAATGCAGTGCATTTTTTAGTCTATATAATGAAATGGCCTAACATTAGAATTTGTATGATTTTCAGAAGTAATACCTGTTGTCATGTGAAAAGGTTCTGGTTTGGTACATGTTTATTTGTCTGATATATGTTATGGAAGAGTCTTGAAATAGAAACAGCTTTTAATTTGAGTAATAGGCATTTTCTAATCTACAATGTTCATTAATTCCATTTAGTATTTGTCATAAATGAACCTTGAAAAACTGAATTTCATTTTGGGAAAAACCTGGAAAAGACCCGGAAATTTTTCTTTAAAACAATGTGGGAACCATGAAATAAATATCCTCTGTTACTTGCCACTGTATCAAATTAATGGCTGAAATCAAAGAATTGTCACATGGAAAACAAGCTAAGGGATTAAGGGCAGTTATTTACTGCAAGAGACAGACCTCTGCTTGGCATTGAAAAAGTACATGTACTTGCAGCTCAATTAAATGAATTGTCAACTTGAAAACAAAGTGATTGCTGCATTTACAAGCACTGCCAACCAAGCAAACTTATATATGGTAAACCAGTACCAGACTGCTCATTTTATTATCTACTTATTCTCACTGCATAACGAGAAGTCATATCTCAGAATTGCTTTTATCTCCAATTTTCCCAAAAAGATGGCTATATCAAAATGGGGTTTTCACCTATAGAATCACTATGATACCTAGTGGGTCCTAAATGTACATTCCAAAATGCTGGCATGACTGTCTTAAAAATCTTGTGCAGATATATCATTAATGGTTAAAATATTGAGCATTATGTTCCACACATTATTTTATAATGATCTATTGTTCAACACTAAGCTAGATATTTGACAAAAACTAACCAATTTGGGGAGTTGACATAAAGTAACCAATTCGGGGAGTTGACAAAAACTAACCAATTTGGGGAATATCCTTTCATTTACACATGAGTCTCTTTCATAGTTTGGAAGTTATTTATCTCACATGAGAAAGAGATAAGAATGTTTTAGAATGTTTTGATGCAGTTGGCAAATAATGCTTGGTTACCAAGGTGCAAGTTTTGGAAAGTATCATGCCTTGTTCACAATCAAGTAAAAGTTGAATAATAGTTATTTCCCTTGGAGCAATATCTGTAGTAACTGTCGAGGATGGTCACTTGTGAATGTTCAAATATTTAACATTTGTAAAAATTTAGATGTTTGATTTGCTAAAAATTGAAGCAGTCCAAATCACAACAAAAACAGGTATAGGTAAGTGCATTTTATTGTGTTACTGATAGGTGGACATTTATACCAAAGTATGGATCATAACATATAAAATGTGAAAATTAGTACCAATTCTCTATTTTCTCTTAAAAATGAGCTGTATGATATTTAAAAATATAAAAAAATGCATAGGTTAAAGATCATAGACTCCTGTTATAAAAGATTTAAAGAAAAGGGTAAGTTGGTGTGTGAATTTTTTTTAAAAGTATCAAGTATACTCCAATGATTGAGATCACATCAGTTTTTCCAACAACAAGCTGTGCAACCAATTTGTGGCAGGTTATAAATTGCTAACAATTTTGAAAGGTCTTATATACTTTTTGGCTGACTTTATAGTTTCTTTCACAGGACTGATACTGAGATTATTAAAATTGCATATTATTTCTTCTTTTTTTTAATATTTTGCATCAGAGTTCATAGCACAGTGATATGTCTGTATAAAATGTAACATTATATCAATGATGTCATGTCATTTCAAGTTCTGCAGTAAGCACCAATTTTTATACTAAATAACCTATGGCGAAAACAAAATTCTGATTAGGAATTTTTTTTTAAGGTTAACTTCAGTACCATCATACAAGTCATGGATTTAATAATTTGATTGAAGTGTTTACAACTGACATTGTAATTCTCTGCATTCATTGTTTACTACTTATTTGTCTGCTTTTAGTGTTATAACTCTAATTATACTTCTTTGTTTCTGGTATTATAACTCAAAATTATATTTCTCTGGCTCCATTGTTATAAGTCTAAATTATATTTGTTATAAATCTAATTATATATCTTTGGTCCCAGTGTTATTATTCTAAATTATAATTCTCTTGTTCCGATGTAATATCAATCTTCTATCTGCTAAAACGCTAATTACAGTTATCTGGTTCCAGTGTTATAACTTGTATTATATTTCTTTGGTTCCAATGTTATAACTCTAATTAAATTTCTCAGATTCCTTTGTTATAACTCAATATTTTTCTGGTTGCAGTGTTATAACTGTGAGGAGGAGGCTATGTATCACTGCTGCTGGAACACATCATACTGCAGTGTGAAATGCCAGCAGGAACACTGGCACAAGGAACACAAGCGTGTCTGCCGCAGAAAGCGATAAATCGTGGTAGACCATGCTTTGCCTGTCAGGTTTCAATGCTGTTCTAGATCATAAACTGGCACTAATCTGGGAAAAGGACCATATCTACATCAGTGAGAGATAAATTGGAGTGTTCATTGTACGTAATGTTACTTTTCCATACATCGGAAGATGCCTGAAGGATGGGTGGGTGGGTGTTTTTCATCCATTTAAAGTCTTAATCGGAGACTTATCAGATGCAGAGAAGTTAAATTTGCCACTTTCATTTGTCCATGCTTGAAGATGTTATGACCGTGTAAATCTGCACTTAAGTGTCATTATTTGTGACCCCATTAGCACAGTGAAAACTTCTATTTAAAAGAAAGTATTTTCTGCGCAATGCATTTGAAGCAGTTCTGCAGAGGAGTTATTAAAGCCTTTTAAATTGTACATGCAACATTTTTTTTAAAAAATATGTTTATATAAAATAAAAAAACAATGTTGTAGCCCATTTAGTCCTGTAAGAGAAATGGTAGTTAGTTAGTCTGATATGTGAATAGCTTTATTTTATCAAAATTGAATTTTGTACTTTCTCTCCTTCTCAGGGTCCAAGTCATAGGGTTCATAATTTCTTACAAAATTCTTATCATAATAAAACATTGATTCACATAATTATAGAGTTTATCACACATCTAGCAGACTTGAACAATACTTTTGTCAAGACTAACACTGCCTTGAGTTTGTTGATGTTGACGACTTTGTAAATCATTTAGTTTGAATACTCATGTGATTAGTTCTTAGTATATATTGATGATTCTTTTCAATGATTTACAATACAGATTGTTTCATAGTTGACTTGTATGAGGATGCATAGCTCTCAGTTTCCCCTTGCTGCATAAGCAAAGCCTCGATGTCAAATTTTTATATTTTTTTAAACTATTCTAAAACTGAGCAGGCAATATACAGAATCTAACCCGAATGCTTATTTCAGTTCCGATGCATAGAATGAGTCTAATAATTCCTATCTTTTGCAAGCATTGGTGAGCCAAAGATTGAAATAATTGTACAAGTACTTTTAACATGAAGATGGAAATTAGTCTGATTTGATAAATCTGAGACTGCCGTATTCACAAGATGCTATCTCTTGACTAGAAAGAAACACATTTAATACAACCATAAAAATTTTAAAAAAATGAACTGTTTATTTCTAGTATTCAACAGGATTACCTCATATTGCTTATCCTCCTGATATTTGTATTGGTTTTTGCAGCTGAACATTATCATGGTTTGATAGTTTCCATATTAGTATGGGGTTTGATATTGATAACACCTTGAATGAGAACAATTTCCAAAATTCATGCCATCATATACTGAGTTATGTCCCCTGATTGCCTTTTCTACAGCAAAACTTTATTATGGAATGCAAAAATTCAACCAAATTTATAATGCATCTTTGTGTTGGTTAGACCTAGACTGAGTTGGATTTCTTGCAGTCCATTTCAGTATGTTCAGAGTTATGTCCCCTGATACCCATATCTCCGAACTGAGGTACCTCAGTTCAAGACCCATGCAAGCAAATTGTAGTGAGTAGAGCTCTTTGTAATGCATCCATCACTAATAGTACTAGTTGCAGTCTATAATGCAGTGTTTGGTATACATAGAAAAATTTGCAGCAAAGGCTTGGTAGAGAAATAAAATCTGATCAGGAATTTTACTTTACTGTCATCTGTTTTTTCTGATAAAAGACTGCAGAAGTCTTGGTTTGTCACCTGTATACATGATTTCAGATAAAGGTATGCAGAACATTGGCTTGTCAGTATTTGATGCAGTAACCCAGGGGTCGGCAACCTATGGCACACATGCCACAAGGTGACACATCAAGAGGTTTTATGTGGCATGTGAAGGGCAGCCAAACATCTTGATTTTAACAGTGTTACTCTTTTTCTGGTGGCACATGCTCATTCACTTAGTAATTTATTTGTAAAAAAGGGGCATGCTGTATAAAATAGGTTGCTGACCCCAGAAGTAGCCTAATGCTTATGTAGTTCATGCTATCTCTGGTTAAGCCATTAACTGATTTACCTTAGATGAACTCTTGTAATATAATCTTGAGTGATATGTAGATAAACATTAGATATACATATTTGTAGGGGAATTAAAATTATTGATGCACTATGATTGATGAGTATGTTTTATAGTTTTCATCTTGTTAAATTTTGACTTATAAATGCTGTGTGTACAACTACAATTGGATTTGTTTGGTCATTGTTTATTTTCATGTAAATTGTAGATACATCTGTTGAAATATTTGTTATTATCATAATTGGAAATATATGTGAAGTAAATGGCAGCCAGAGGGTCTTTTTCACTTAACATGATGCACAGAAAATTTATGTTGAACTGTAATTGGGTTTTTATTCAGAGGATAATTACATTGATCTGTACATCAATACATTCTATCATTGTATCCATGTGCATAAGGTGTGCATATCTATTTTATGTTATGGCTTCAGTAGGTAAAGTGATTTGTAAGTGTTGAGATCCCTTGATAGCCATTAAATAACCAGTCATATAACTATTTTATTCATGAAACTGTATATTATCTGCATTGGCAGTAGTGAAGTTCATTGCTTTAAATTGTAAGTATTACTTTAAGACACAATTGCTTACAGATGGGATGTCCAAACATAAGAAGCATATTAAGATATATTGAATGATATAATGATGTAAAGCAAGAATTTTTATTGTTAATTTTTGTTTTATCAAATGAGAAATAATACAGGCAAAGAAAGGAGTAAATGAAAATGGCTTTAAAGATCATCCCTACAGCAGTGGCTTTGTAAGATAAGTTGTAATAATTTGTTTTTTTTAAAAATGCAGAAACTTTGGTATACGAATTTGATGGGGTTTTGTTGGTTTTAACAGCACTTTTATCACATTATTGGTCAAGGGAGCTAAGTGCCTTTCAGTTTTGGCAGAGATAGTTCTCTTTCAACAGAGTGACCTCAGCTCCACCTTCTTTTTGGAAGGACATTTGCTTGGAATGGCCAATATTATTTTTATTTCAAAGTTTTGAGATTTTGATATCTTGAAGTTAAACATGTTCCTCGCTACAAATCATCACAGAAAAAAAAAATGAAATTCCAGATGCACTTATAATACACTCCAGTATAAAGCAGCCTTGCCTATACCTATTTATCACTCCACAGACAAGTTGTTGTGAGGAACAACATATAATGGATGTGACAGGGGTATGTAATTAGTGGATTTGATATACTATGAAGTTTATATCTAGTCATGACTATATAATCAGTCTGGGGCATCGACAAGTCAATTCCAAGAATATTCCCAGATTTTCTGTGTATTTAATTTCTTTTATTGACTGACAATCCATATTGTCAGGCAAAGACATGTTAGGATACATTTGGGAGTACTGGTATTTATTTAATACTTGTATTTAAAATTGCATCAGTGCTGTACAGTTATTGCATTCAGTTCAGGTTTCATGTTTGCAAAATATTTTATTTGCAAATTAATCATAATCTGTGCATAGATTTATACTTGACATCTTCATCAGCTTTCATTGAGTGGTACCACTATCCTTGGTTCTCCTTAACTTGTTTGTTACTAGTGATCTTCCGTTAGTGGGGTAACAGTATCCTTTCATTAGGGAGTACCATTGTCCTTTCCTTAAGAGGGTATGGTTTCCTTTCACAAGTGGTGTACAAGTATCCTTTCATTAGAGGTGTACCATTGTCCTTTCATTAAGAGGGTACCAGTGTCCTTTCGTTAGAAGGGTACCTGTGTCCATGGTTCTCATAATTGCTGCAAACCATAAATGTAACGTCTCATGAGCAGTGATCCCTTCTATTGGGACAGTACAAGTCCCATCATGAGAGGCATCTGCATCAGTTTAAGACCATCAAAAAAAAATTCTTATTTCAGATTGTAGAAATTGATACACATGAAAATAAATTATTTTGTCTGAATTATATTTTGAATGAGTTAGCCTAATTTGTACTCAGTGATTTGAAAATGTTTCAGAATCAGTTATAAATATTATTTATGGCTTATGTTGGATTTTTGGGTGGAGGGTTTCATGACCATCACACTCCTTATACAGACAATGACACTTTAGCAAGACAAATGCATTCCATTCTATTATTTCCTTGTATATTATCATTTTAAAATAATTTGTACATATTAAATTACGGTTTTGGTCAAGCAACCAAAGTCAGCAATAAGATCCTGTTTTTACATGACCCCAATAAAAATTGTGTCTGTAAAAGTGGAAATTTTACATTTTTAAAGTTATTTTACTTTTTAAGAATATTAAAACATAATATTACTGATTCACATTTAATCTTGCAAAATTTATTGGTGTGTTTGAATTGGCTGAGGATTTCACAATTTAGGTCTTCTATCAGGAACAGCTGACTATTCCTGACAGATTGAAGCTAAAATGTACCAATTGACATTTCAGAACATTTTCACAATATTTTAGGTTTCGAGACAATCACAAGTCCTCATGTCTAGACAGGGCAAAATTTTGCTGTGCCAAGGAAGCTTTTACTTCATACTCATCCCTGGGCTGAGTAGATGCAGGTTTTCACCTTCAAAAAATAAATATGTGCATCTTCCACCCTACACAAATGTTTAAGTTCAACAGTGCTTAACATCTATTGTGCATATGTCATCATTTACCTGGGACCCCTAGTGGCCGAGTGGTCTAAAGCGCTGTCCGTT
>QKMX01364265.1:111162-123134 GCA_003401595.1 Venustaconcha ellipsiformis | reverse complement strand
ATAATAATAATAATAATAATAATAATAATAATATTGATAACCATATTCAGTGCATTGTATTTGTTCAAAAAACCAATTTCTAATGGTGAAAATGTACTGCAGCCACCAGTGCGCAACAGCTTTCATGCACAGCAGCTAGTGAGAGATTTAAATATATTTTCAAATTTACAACAAAATCTCATCTTTCTAAGTTGACAGTTGACATGTTTGTCATGGTGTGCTAAGAAGTAGAAAGGGCAAGTATTTTCAGTATACATCAGATATTAATGTATACATGTATGTAACAACATAATATCTTCAATCAATCATAAGCAAATAATTCTAGTTTCACAATTGTTTCTGAAGAAGAAAGAACAGTCTCTAAAATGTAATATTTTGTGTTCCCTGATCAATTTTTATTTGTCTAAGATGAAAAAATAGGAGATGAAAATGTATTAATGTTAAGGTATTTGTGATAACTGATGAAGGTGAGGATAAGTTACAATACAGAACAGAGTTCTAAAGGCAGTCTGCTAGTCTTGATGGATGCAATGTATGATGTTTTCATCTTATTAATGATTGTGTTACAGCGCATTTTGGGGTCTAACCGTTTCTAGTAGCTCATCCATGAAATCCAAACCCAAGTGACAGTTCTGTAGGAGCAACCATTTTCCCTCTGACATAGATGCTGCAAGAAGACGTCTAGCATGGACATCTTGACCTTGACCCATGGAAATAGCGCCACACTCTGTAACAAAAACATCAAAAATATCCAACAAGTCCAAGGATGAGATATGTTTTGGAGAAATGATTTTTATTCTTAGATGCAAATTGGCCTTTAACTGCCAAAAAGACAATTAAATATTTAAAGTAATATAAACAGTTCTTGAAAAAACAAAAGCCCCTTCACAAAATAATCATGTGCATTTGAACAACAATGTAACACACTGTCTTAACACAAATTCAAAAATAACATTGCCACATCTTAGCTTCTAATTTTTTTGTTTTGTATGTCCTCAGACTGCACCACTAATTAATAACTGAAAGAAGTATAAGAAACATGTAGTTCTCAGATTATTAATAAAATGACATTTAAATAGTAATGACAACATTTATTTTCTTTTAGCTTTGGGGTTATGAGCATATTTCATTTTCCTTCATATATACCTGCTTAAAGCCATGAGTTAGAACATATAATTCTTTTGTACCCCAAGATGCATTATATCCAGTATTTATCCCTGAAAAATAAATTTCTCTTTATTATATACCAGACTTCCTCTTGAATCAAAACTTAAAAGATTGAACTAACTTTGCAATACATCACCATCCCCTTGCATAAATTCACACCACTTTCATTGGCTCATCACATAAATATATGTGACTAAAGAGAGTAAATGATATTTTTGACCTGTTATAATTATTTTACTCGATCTGACAGCAAAGAAAGTCTGATTCAGCAATGCATCACTGCTGGTTTATCACTGTTGTCAAGGTGGTAAGGGGAAATACCTTTATTGAGACAAGAGCGGCATAGAGTCAAATTTCTTCAGCAAAAAATGTTTCCATGTCAGAATTGTAATGCAGCTTCCATTTCTAAGTTTAAGCTCACAAAGTGCTTGTTTTTCTTGCTTCGGTTAAAACTTCTTAAGGCATATATAATCAAGCATCACATAGTAAGATCAGAAATCCTGTATTATCAAAATTGAAAATATAAGGATATACTTTGCACATGTGAAAATAAAGAGATGACAATATTTATTTTTTATATTTCACACTGTATCTGTCCAATCATATAACTACATCATTTTTATGGTTAGTTATAGTTCAACAAAAATATTACATTAGTATCAAAGTATTCTGACACTGACCCATGTTTACAGAGTGTAATTAGCTTGGCAATGACAAGATTCTTGGTCAAGTTTATGTATACTTAACAGTAATTATTTTGTGTCCATGGATGCTTATGCACATAACTGAAGTAACTTTTCAGTCACAATCTGACCATCACATGCCGATAACCTATTTGTAAAATTTACTGGTCATGTCTCATGCTTTCTGATCATGTGCCATTGTGGGTGAAACTACTCTTTTGATTCACTAACAAAGAAAATAACTGGTTTTGTTTAAATTGATCTGACATTTGTTAGTCATTATGTTCCTTGAATGAGCCATTTTACAGAAGAATGTTTGTCTTAAAGACAGTAAAATAGTGACAGACAAGATCTAATTCATGTCCCCCTTTCAATTTTATCATGACATTTCCTCTTTGGTTAGGACCATCCTGTTATAGAACTATTTCCATATATACCATGATGCTACTTCATGATCCCCTACAATCATGTTTTAATAAGATTTAGAACAAATGAAAACAGAACAACTCACGTATATTCATTTTCTTGGCTAGAACCATGATGTTCTCTGTGGGATCAGATCCCATGGACAGGAAACAGATCATTGGTACCCTCTTGTTGGACTCTGTATGCATTGTCTCCATATTCAGAATCACACCCTCTGCATACTAAATAAAACAAGAAGAAATGAAGCTATCAGACAACAGTAAAAATTTGCCTGCAGACAAATTGCAAAACAAACAGTGTACTGTGACTTGTTAACACCAATGATGCCATGACACTCAGATATAGTGTAACTCTCCTGTAATTAATGGTGGTAAGTTAAAAATCAGATATTTGCTTACTGTGGATAAATAAAGAGGAACTGAAATAATTGCATATAATAATGCAGTTAAAATTTTACTAACTTTCCAGGTAGTAAAGGTAAATATAATTCTGTAAACATCTCCTGTGGGTAGGGGCATTAGACAATAAAAAACAAAGTCCAATTCTACCAGTATGTCACAAAAGCTTTAGTCCACACTTACTACATATAACTGGTCCTATTTAGGTTAGATTAAACTTTCATCCAATCAGATTGCTGCATTGCAGACTCAAACTTACATCAAGACTAAATTCTTCAATATGAAATCCATTCCAGATTTGTTATATAATGAGGGGGTCAGAGATTGAGATAGGAGAAATTTAAAACTTACTTCAAAACACCTAGACTCAGATTATATAAATTTTGATGTCATGTTTGATCCAGATATTTAAGTATCTACTACCATACTTGTCTAAGTATTAACAAACATGACTGCCCAAAAAAGGTCAAATCAAGATATTTACAAAATAAACTGGTAGAGTGTTGCATTCATAATCCAAATGTTGTAGGTTTTATACCTGCCAAGGCCTGCCTGGGTTGGCTGTCTCACTGCATACTTGGAAAAGGTATAGCTCCCAGGCATAATGCAGTCAATATTGTATTTATTAAATGTGTCATTAAAACATAATTATTTTAAGAAAAGGATAAAAATAGCCTTAATCAATTTTATAAAACATATTTATATTTAAACATGATCAGATAGCATGCAACCAAATCCTGTATATAAGTTAGGAATGTAATAAAATCATCGTAACTGTCAATGCACAGTATTATGACTGTATAGTCTTAACTTAAGTAACAGAAAAAAGCAAACCCAATAAATCATGTAAAATATAACAAATAACTTTTTTCCCTATAATACAAAGTGATAATTTAAAAAGAACTCTGTGAAATAAATCCCAAAGAGTCTTAAAGGTTCTATCAAAAAGTAACAATTTAAAAAAGAACCATGTGAAATAAACCCCAAAGCATGCTAAAGGTTCTGACACAAGTCTAAATGTATGAAGTTCAATTTGAATTCCAGTGGTATTCTAAATAAAGTCCAATAATAAATATGCTGATGTGCCAGTAGTCTTGAAATGTGCTAATGTGCCAATGGTATGGAACATGGAGATGTGCAAAGTCTTTTGATGCATCACAATAATATAATCCAAAATGTTTTTGACTGAATTCACTATAATTCCAAAATGATGTTTTAGTTCAAAGATTATTATAGAGCACTTTATAATTCCAGTGAAAAATAGTTTCAATGAATAACTCCACCCAAATTAAAAACTGAACACAACAATAAAATTGATCTTGCTTGAAATGTTAAGACAAGAATGAAAAATAATCCTTAGGTCAACAACTTTATATACCTCTCCACTTAACCTATGTCACAATTACTATTTTGAGTTAATACTGCCAACTTAATGGAAAATTTCCTTTATGGAACTTTCTAAGGTCAGAACCAAGACTGTACCTTTAACTCAAACTGAAATACACATATTTACAAATAATAATGTTCTGTTTATTTAATGAATGATCATAGAGAAAAATTAACTGTGAATTATGTTGTTTACCAAATAAATGTCACTGGTCAGGCAGACCATGATCTTGATTTTGGAGTGTAATTGATCTCTATTTGTATTTAAACATGCCAAAATGACCATATATTCAGAGTAAATGCATTGTATCTCAAATCTGTTATTTACAGTTAAATAAAGTTGGTGCAAGACTTTCAGCAACCAACAGTGTCAATAATTTTATGAGTGAAATATCATTAGCTGAATTGCTTAGCATCTTTTCTAATATTAATTAGTTTCTTGTTACTCATCCTGTAATATTTGTCATCTAGACATGAATTACTACTGCTATGTTTATTTTAGATTCTTCTTGAGAAAGTGTCTTCCACTTGCCAATTCTGAGTCTCACTCAACAAGACCTCTCAGGTAGCCCCATGATATCTCTAATGTCTAATGAGATGTGGTGAAGATCTCAGGCAGTCATGTTAAATAGGACTAGACATTTTTCTGAATTGCTAGACCACTAAATCACTTTGAATAAACATTCTCCTATGTTACATACAAAATGTAAGCATCTAACTGATCAGAAGATTATAATAATAAACAAACAGCATTACATATATGGACATGGCTTGTGTATACCATCTGACCAAGAGAATTCATACTGTAAATTTTTTCTTCAAAAACTGGATACTGGAGTTTTCAAAACAGATGGGAGGGATGGGAGGCAATGCTGATCATATGAATTTGTCCTATAACTAGGGCGGCTCACACGTATGATACAATGCGGGTGCAACTGTGAAAAACAAACCTAGATGTACTGTTAGATGATTTAATGGAAGTTCATGGTCTATGCTGGACCTTAATCATATAACACTTTATCTGATAGTACACCTACCTAATTCCATGCTTTTGCAGTTGAACATGCATTATATACCAGTAAATAAGCTAGAGTTCTTACCCTGGTTCCCATGGCCTCAGCGACATATTTTCTAGCCATTGGGATACAGCGATCCGGACACCAAGACCTAATCAGAAGCAGTTTGCGGAATGTATCAAGGGTTGTACTATAGCCATCTGGTATTACTGCATCTTCTGGTACATCCTCATCAAACCAGGCCTTCCAAGCCTGAGAGGGCAAGAAAAAGACAGCAGGTTTATAATCTGTATACATGTGCTAATGAATCTGTCACAAATATTTTTAAAATTCACAGAATTTCAAAGATCTGTGAAATATGTTTTAAGAATACATAAGATTTGCATTACCTATATCATTTAAAACGATTACTAAAGAAGAAGGGACAATATTTTAGACATTTATTTTATTATTACCTTGTCATTTCTGCCAACCTGTGCTGCAATCTGGGAGAACTGTGGCAACTTGCTAAGCTCTACGAGGTTCAGCCATGTCATATCCAAGATCCACTTCTTGGGTTTAGGCTCCACTGCATTTAGATCCAAGGCAGCACCACCTGTATTAGACAATTGAAAAAAAATATTTTCACAGATGCATGACATATAATATGAAATTCATTTTGTTCAGATACCACAATTCACTTGTAATGCTGACACCATTTAAGCCAAATGGTTAAATAATTTCTTAATGTCAGTAAATCCAAATATAAAATAAAAGAATTTCATTTTAAAAAATACATGTGTACAGATGTATAGATATTAATAATTCATATGAAACTTGTACATATAAAAAGTACTTGCAAATAAAGACAAAATGTTTAAAGAACATTTCAAGATGTGTTTTATGATAAATCACACAAACCTTTGATGAAGACTTGGAATTCTTCAATCCTGATTCTGCCGGAATTCATCTCAAGCTTTAGAGTCATCAAAATGGTGAAGAGGAACTTGTCCTTTTCATACACTCCTCTTGCTGTGTATGCAAACACCTCATAAGTCAGGTATTCAATGATGTTGTTAATACGCTTTGATGTGATTGGAGACTTTGCAGACCTAGCCATGGAAATATCAAAGATGTCCAGGAACTGACGTAGAGAGGTTTGGTACATCACATTTACTATGCTCATCTCCACAATGACGAAATACAAAATACTACCACGGGTAGCCACTGAAAAGTACAAGCATCAATGTGACTCATAAAGAATTTTTCAATTACAACATTTTTTATAAAAGGACATTTTTGTTTTTACTGGAAAGGATATTATTTTCCTGCTAAAAATATACTGTTCTCATCACAAAGTTTTTCTTTGAGGTATTGCTGTAGCAAGGAGACCTTAAATGTGGCTCTGAGTTGCAAGCAAGTCATCTGTGTAATTTTCATAATCCACAGAATCAGACTGAATATGTTCGAAATAATGTATTTTTTATTTTATAATTCACAGAAATAAATCTCTTTATTCACCTTATTGCACTTAACACTGATATGACTGGATCTTCCAGACAAATGATTACCTGGTCTGAACTCTTCACGAGCTGTGTTGATTTTAATCTCTGTTTCTGCAGCAATCTTCAGTTTCTCACTAACCTCTTCTGCAGTTGCTTTGGTAATCCTAAGCACCTCAATCAGTGACTCATCCTCAACTAATGAGCCTTGGGTGGAGGTTAGTCGATACAAAAGGTTGTCCTCAAGTTCTTGCATTTTACGCTTGTTGGCAGAAACTTCTTTCAGCAGGTTGGTTCGCTCTTGCTCAAGTTCCTGTATGGAATTACAACAATGCATATCAAATGTGATATGAAATGATATTTCTAGGCATAATTATTTTTGCAACTCTCAGACAAATCATCCTTATAAAAATAAAAAGTATGCAACACTGCTAACAATATTGTCTTCTATTCAAAGCTTGTGCTAAAAATTGAATATGCAGATTTCTCAAAGAAAATGGTTTTAAAAATCAACAAAAAGAAATTTCTTTACATGTGATCACCTTTGAAAAGGACATTTCAAAATCCTTACAACATATCAAGACCTTGCCAATTAAGCATCCTAATGTCAGGACCTTTTCAACATATTATAGGATGTATTGGTGATATCAATATAAGATGTGATGCACATGTGACTTCAATATTTTATGTATTTATATGTGATATAAATATATTATGAGGTGTTTATGTGACATCAATATATTATAAGGTGTTTATGCGACATCAATGTATTATGGGGTGTATATGTGACATCAATATATTATGGGGTGTATGTGACATCAATATATTATGAGGTGTATATGTCACATCTATATATTATGGTGTGTGTATGTGACATCAATATATTATGAGGTGTTTATGTGTCATCAATATATTATGGTGTGTATTATGTGACATCAATATAATATGTGGTGTATATGTGACATTATATATCACAAGGTGTACATGTGACATCAATGAATTATTTGGTGTATATGTGGCATTAATATCTTATCATGTGTACATGTGACATTAATATATTATGGGTGTACATGTGACATAAAATAACATTTTTCAGAATCATGAAAAATTTATTCTCTTTGAATAGGTGAATGTATCAGATTATGATCATCAAAGTCCTGCATGTATTGAAAAATTGAGAAATATCAGATTTGTTCCAGTATTACACATTATATTAACGCTTTTGAGACTAGAAGATGAAAATAAAAGGCAAAAGAGGCTAGCAAGAATGTGGTCATGCTCATCCTGTTGGCAAGTGAATAACAAGGCATAGTGTGGACAAGAAATTTTGTTAATTCGACAATGATGGTTGGAATTGAGAAAAATGTAAACTGATTTGCAAGGACACAACTCCAAGCCAAACAGGGGCAGTAACTTTCTTTAATTTTCTCAAAAAGTTAAAAATGTACAAACAATTAGCTATAACAGGTTACCTGTTTCTCTGTGAGGATTACAACTCCAAGCAACTGATCTTCAAGACCCTTCATTGTGACAGTGAAATCAACGATTGAAGTTCGAGCGGAGATCTCTGGAGTGTATGTGGGATTACCCAGCTTTGTAGTAATGTACAGCATAAATCCTTTCATCACATCCACTTCCTTGTCTCCTACTTTTACCTTGTGAAATTATAAAAGTTTTAATTAGAACAAAGTAAAAGGTTTCATTAGAAAAATGTCTCTTATGCAAACATTAACATTTTTTATTGTATTTATTTCAGTGGGAATTCTGTGGGTTGATGGCATGGGTGAAAATATAGACAAAGTATAATAATGTACTAGACTATTTGTTGATCCTGCATTTAATTTTTACAGAAAAAAAAACATTAACAGCGAATTTAATCTAAATACAATGTTCAATTTTTCAGCAAAGGAATCTTTCAGGGGAGGGAGGCCTTACATTAACCATTTACAAAAAAAGTATATTGAAAATAATGTAAATTTCTGAAATTATAAATAAATCAAAAGGCTTTGATCAACACTTAAGAATTTCCTACTTGAGCACAAGTGTAAAACGACCAGTACAAAATGAACTGTACTTAACAAATATTTTATTCAGCTATACTAAATGTTCCAGCATACAAGTCAGGCCCAACTGCAAGCAACAAAGACCCTGAATCTGTCACTGCATAATGTCTTGGCAGATCAGGGTCAAAGTTATTTGTTCTACTAATTGCTTCTAATAATCTGCATTGATTCAGATCTGCCAGAATATTATCCAATGGTAAAACTGGGCATATGCAGTTTGCAGTTTGACCCAACTTAGAAGCAAGTATATACAAAGGTTTTAAGTTATAATTTATACCCTAGACATCTTCAGAAAAGTAGCAGGACAGAACAATTTTTCCCCTGTAAGTCAACATCTCATATATAAGACAGGAATATCTCATTACTTCCTCCTGGTGGGCTATATAAATTTTCTTACTACATTAAGACCATATGCCCCATTCTTAACATTATTTACCTAACATTGCTCAAAGAAATTTTTTTTTCTGACACAGGCCCAGGGCTGAGAGCTTTAACACAAAACAGGCCCTGACTCAAATTCCACGTGCCCATGAGGACCCTATATATTTTTATTATTATATGTCATACAATGCTGCAATTATTATACCTTAAGTGTGAAAAGTTATAAATAAAATTACCAAAAAAATATATTTCTGTCATAGTACTGACAGAATAACATGTAAGTTAAAAACAAAGTGAGCACCAATTATAGGTAACCCAGGCAATCTGTTGCCTATTCACATGCTTCACTTTGTACACAAGGTTAACAGCTTTCAACAGGAAACAGATGATCTTCATCAGGGTAAGAGGCCTAAAGAGGGATAAATATTAATACTTCATAAGCCTTGCAACAACTTTCAATACAATTCCACATTTTGTCAGTGCAATCGAAGTTAGATTTTTTTTCCCCACAAGCACCATGGGCATTTCATTTACAGTGCAGGAGGGATCCATTCTAAACTTTGAGGGGTCCCAGGCATTGGGCTATTGGATTTTGTTTGAACTGCCCTAACATTCTTATTCTTATTAAGTATCTTTATCATGCCATTTACATCATATCACAGCTATGCATGTCAACACAATATCTTGAAGGTTTAAATTTGTTTAAATGGAATACTGATGTGCAAGAAAAAGAATGCATGATAGCTATTGTCACAATGGTTTCAGGTCAGACTAGATTGTCAATTGTGCTTCTCTGGCATCTGAATCTATACTGAAAGTCTGAGAGTAGTGTATTGGATATCAAGATGTAAGAGGAGCCAGTCATTTGTCAATCATTATATGGTTATTGAATGATGAAAGAGTAGAAAATATTACAGTTTTAATAACTTCAATAACTGTCTTGCGAAACAAAAAATGATAAAGTGAACACAACCTATACAAGATCTTTGCAAATAATCATCTATTTACAACCAGTCATAAATCACCCATGGTGACATTCAGTTACCAATTTATGCCATATGTGAAAGCAATAACTGTGTCATACTGACAAAATTCAGTCACCAACATACCCTTTTCTTTGTGAATTTAATAAGGATCCTACTATCTTTAACCTGTACAAATTTAACAAACTTTCAAAAACTCTTTAATCAGCTACTAATTTTTATGGGCAACTAGTGACAAGGTATTTTTATGGGCAAATAGTGACAGGGTACTTTGTATGGGCAACTAGTGACCAGGTATTTTTATGGGCAAATAGTGACAGGGTACTTTTTATGGGCAACTAGTGACTAGGTACTTTTTATTGGCAACAGGTGACAGAGTACTTTTTATGGGCAACTAGTGATAGAGTACTTTTACCTATATTTTACTATTTTACCCAAATTTTACTATGTCATAACCCTTACATGAGGATATTCAACTGTAAGTAAGTAAGCTTGCACCCTTAGATATGTAAAAATATAAATTTTTAAAAAGTTAAAATATCCATATAACACATATAACATACACCCCATTGTAAACAAGTGTTGAAAATCCCATTAGGCACAAGCAGATTGAAGTCTGTGTTGCTTAACTGAAATCACAATTAGGATAAGCAATATTGAGCATAATCTGCCAAAAAATTATGTGACAGCATCTAGGTCTACTATCACCCACTTTCAGTTTGATGCATGTTCTACATAGTTATGTTTAGGGTTTATCTTTTTTTTGTTGGTGTTTTATGGCACAACAACATTTTGAAAGTTGTACCATACCAAGGCATGTAAACTGCCCTGCCCATGGACAGTATGGCAAATTCTGCACTTTTGTAACATCATACACATATACATACATAGTGGAGAGGATAATTAAGTTCTTAAATTTCTACAAAAGCATGAGGACATTTACTTATATTACAAAATGCACAGGAATTATTAGTCAATTCATAAGCAATGATTACTTTGAATGTGGATCCAGACTTGATGAAGTTTTTCTCTAAGACATTGTCCAGTGCTGGGTCAAGCTCCTCTCCCACATCCTCAATCAACAGTGGACGCCCCAGTGAAAGTGAATCCTCCAGGTGAGCCCTGAAGTACTTGTGATTTAAGGATGTAATCTTTAAAGAAAGTAAAAAAGAGCATCATGATCCATGTTGGTCACTAATTTCAAGCACAATGACTTTTCTATCCAACCAAAATTGGGCAAAGTTGGCAAATATAGGAACTATGCAATGTAGATAGTTCACAATTTAAGAAGTTTAAAATTCTTACTTTACACTTTGTTTTTTAACATATTTTCATGTCAGATGATTACAATACTGCTGAAATACAAATTTTATAAATATATCACAATTTTTGTTTGATCAGGTATATGACCATTAGAGCAAAAATGTACTTGAAATTTTCTTTTTGACCTGGATAATATGTTTGTCTTTCATCTCTGGGAAATGTTTTTTCTTCAACTAAGATGATTAAAAGTCATTGTTTTTTATCTACAAATCAAAACAGCATTATTCTTCTAAAGTAATTTTGGGGGTCAGACATTTTGTTCTACAAATATTCAAGGTACCTGCCAGAAAATCTGAGGAACTACTTAATTTTTTTTATGAAGAATTAAAAGATTACCAGTTGTATAATTTAAACAATTTTCACAATTTGTACAAACATTATTGTCTAAAATAGCAATATTGTCAAAAATATCATAACTAAGATTATGTAAAATCTCAATCTGAGGAACAGTTTTGAGAAATTCCATGCAGCTGATGAAATAAAACTTACTATTCTACCTAAATGGAAATGCCAGTCAATTAAGTAGTTCTGAGTAATAGTAGTAATCCTTATTCTTGTCAATTAATAATTAAGTTTCAAAAACATAAGTGGCAGAAAATACTGCTGAAAGGAATGTACCACACTATACTACAACTACTATTAATGACAATAACATGATGTAATAT
>QKMX01364265.1:100678-110962 GCA_003401595.1 Venustaconcha ellipsiformis | reverse complement strand
TCCCTTGCTGGATCCAGTGCACTTGAAAGGACTGTTATTAGCCACACATAAAACTATTAATGACAATAACTTGATGTCACACTCCCAAACATTTAGATACTAAAATCCCTTTATTTTCCTGACATATGAGTTGAAATGGCCATTTGCTAATTTAATGTCAGATATTGGTGCTCAATACTTTTCTCCTGCAATTGTTATTGAGCTGTTTGAGCACTCTATAGCAACAAAGTACAAGACAAAAGAGGCATGAACACTTGGCTCCTGGGCTTATCAAAAGCCTCTAACTGAACAAGTGCCCCAGGGTCTGTACTACAGTCATCACATCGGTCCTTCAAAATATGTGTTTCCTCATTTTGTTGTCTTGTCATGTGGTGTGTACTCATATACAAATCTTTAAGGACTTGAATTAAGTTTAAACAGGATAGTGGCATAAATTGCTCTGGTTTGGTGAAACATTCTAAAATAAATTTCTAAAGAAAACAGTTATTTTCATAAACGAATAAATTGAGAGAAAACAAGTGAAGCACTAAAGGATGACACTAAAGCTGAAAATTGTGAATCCAGCTTGAAAAATGAAAATACTTTCAGCACATCTAATAACTATGTATATATTTCCTTTTTATTGCAACTTATTATTCCAGATTTGAATGTTTTTATATTAAATTTAAAACTGTTCAGGCCACCACTTTAAAAAGTGTCTTGCAAAGTAATAAAAGTGTTTTTTTTGCAGACACACCAGATGAGTAAATAATTTCAACCTACCCCAAGAAGTGAAATCTCTATTAACCAACAAATTCTGGTGGCTTTCATAATGCAACAGTAATGTGCTTCCTTCACACAAGTCTTATCTTTGGTTTCCTCCCTGATTTAAGTGTGTGAAAATATAATTTGTAACCCATCCAGCATTGGTTATTTTCTCTGGGTCTTCTGGTTCACTCATCCTCAACATTCAAACAATCATGTGTCTGATTTGTAAGGTATTTCAACCATGAACACTGTGCATTGCATCAAGCATTAAAACCAAGTTTATACACAGTAAAAAAATTAAATGTTACCTGAAACTCACTGTTGCTCTCCCTACTTTTGATCCAAATCTTGCCCTGACCCTGTGGATCAATCAGTAGTGGGTAACGTGAAGCCTTGGTGACAATCAGACCATTTTGAATGGACAGCTCATCATTGGGTAGGCCTTGCAAGTTCCACTCACTGATTGTGGCATTATCTACCAGCATGCCAACTATATTCAGGTCCTGCATAAAAAGAACTTAAGTAGTGGCAGTAGCAGTCACAGTAGTGAAATTAGTAGCAGTGGTGGAATTGTTGCGATAGTTCTAATTTATGAAGAAGGGAATAAATTGTAGTAAAACTTATTGTGGTATGAAATCAATCAGTAAGGACTTTTAAGAGATATAGTTTTAATGTTATCTGCAGTTTCTCAATCTCAAGAATAAGGCCAATAAGAAAATTTAAGTTCAGTTTAGAGATAGCAGTATAATCTTTTCCAGCATCTGTCAAAGCCCCCCCCCCCNGGTGAAAAATAAATAATATGAATTATTCAGATACTGACAATTTCAATTTCCTATATCTTGGCAAAAAAAATCCTGTGTACATTTCTGGAAAATTAACCTTTGCTCGATAAATGGTCTTCATAGCTATCTTATCTGAAAAAATAAATACCCCTACTCCTATCAGTATCTCCCACCTCACATCATCTGCTTTTCTTTCCCTGGTTGGAATATAAAGTTTGGCTGATGAAACAAGCATAACAACAAAAGAACACTCCAAACTCCCATCAACAATCACATATCTTGTCAGATTTCTTGAGGATTTCTCTTATTAAATTTTTTGCATACATTTTACCTCTTTTCTGGAAAATCTATTCCATTAAAACTAGCCAACCTTCTTCTATTACAAATGTGGCTGCTTAAGTGAGTTTGCATTGATTATCATCGAAACATTTAAGCCCATTTATAACAACCCCTATTTTCAAGTATTCATTCATTTTTCAGACAATTTTAGGCCAACATTACAAAATTTAATATTTCATAAATTAAAAGATATTTGCTTACATCACTGAATGGAATCTTGGCCTGACTCATCTCTTTCTTCCAATTTTTCAGCAGAATGTTTCTGAATTCATTGTTGAAGGGTCCACAATATGAGAGGAAACCTGTGCAAATTAAAACATCTCCAACAAGACGATTGATCTGAGATTCAAATCCCTTACTAGCTGCTGTCCATCGAATCTTTTCTCCCCCAAGACCCTCAATAAGGGCAGTAGCATTGGTCATCTTTCTGCGGCAGGCTTCAGCATCGTCCACCAGGGTCTGGGATAATAAAAACAATAACAATAAAAATAACAATAATAACGACATACTGAACCAGTCAAAAGACTCCAATAACAAAATGTTGTGATGAAAGAGATGTATAATACAAGCAAATAAAAAATGGTCAGAACTGAAATACATGTAATTCTAATTCTATCTATAAATAGCAATTTGTGAGAATTCAGTTTTTAACAAATACCTTTCAAGGTTTTGATAGAAAAAGCAAAGTTTTTATTAGGTTATGTTTCTGAGAATAGTTACTTGATCAAATCACTGATAAAAAAAAATAAAATTAATTACTGCCTGAATCCAGACTTCCTGAAAAGGCAAATATTTAATCTCTTTTGGTCTAAATATCATATAGAGCGTGGGAAACAACTCTTACCCATTATGCATTACCTTCCCTTGACCACAGCTAGTGGTACGAATTTTAAACTGAGAGATACAGCAACTTAGGATGCTTGCATTAGTGGGAGGTTGGGAGGGTTTTGCCATCATATGAACAGTAAAATATTCACAAAGAACTATAAATTGCAAGCAAAATTGATTTCTCCTTAAAAACATTCCCTGGTAACATCAATGTTAGTAGAATAGGTTCAATGAGGAGGAAATGTTGAGCATCCTACCATTACCACAAGCATTCCTTGAGGGAAAAATGACTCGATTCCCTACAAGAAGGATAGCCTGCACTCCCAACTTCACAGTGGCACAATGTATGGTTATGTGATGAGTGACAATTAGATCTGGCTTAAAAGAAACTTATTGAACTCTTCTTACTGATAAATTTTATGGCTATATCCTGTGAAAGTGCTTAACTACTGCCTGTGAGGAAGTTGTGCTGATATCAACTGGGTCTGGTGGTCACAGGGGCAGCAGCCACTGGACCTACCACCTTGTATTATGTTTTGTATCAAAACAATATGTTTGAGAGGCTAGCAGAGATTGCTCTAATTTTATGAGATGAAATCTTTATTAGGCAACTCTGATCTATTAAGACTTCAGAGTACGCAGAGCACATAACCCACTTTCAGCCATGATAATAGGTTTTTATGGGCTGATATCCTCTTGCCTGACTTTGACAGGGAGAAAGAGTCACTTTCTTGTTCCTTGACGTTTCTCTGTGCATCTCAAGTGATTCTTAAGAAATGGAAAGGCTCTTGCATCATCACTTCTCTCAATGTATCTATCATAGACATCAAAGCATGACCACAGGTGGACTTCCCAACCATATGAGTTGGCATCCATACAAACTGTAATTTACAGATGGGGTTTTTCCAGAGTGATTGCTACCATGGGGCATCATTAGTTGGACCATGGGGCATCATTGTTTGGACCATGGGGCATCATTGGTTGGACCATGGGGCATCATTGGTTGGACCACTGGGTCAGGAATAATAATACTTTGATTGTGAACCTGATTTTGTGATTGAATTCACCAAAAAAGGAACATCTACAAGGGGTGCATGAAAAAGTGGACAAATAGAACCAGATCCACTGATGCATTTAGCAAGCTGAAGACTTGTAGGAACTGTGTTGCTGTAATCCATTCTGCAATGAAAACTGACTCAACCTATTCAATTATCCATAGCATCCATGCTTGAGGAAGACTGAAACAAAAATTTTAACAGTTGAATTTATGGTTGGACAACATCATAACACAATACACTCTGACCTATGGTGGGTGTATCAAGTAATACCTGTTTCTCTTTCATAGCTGCATCATAAAGTGCCATCACTTCAGCCAACTCTCTGTTCTTCTCATCTAGTTGGCCCTGTGCTTTGCTCAGATCAGCATTGGCACTAGTCAGACGAGCCTCTTGAACTACCAAGTTAGCCTATCAAAATAATAAAATAAAATACAAGTTAGCTTATTATAAACAACTGCGGTAACTACAGTCTTGCTTGTAGTATCCTTTTTTTTGTCTGCTTCTTATTTATTTATTACCTGGCATCTCCCTGGTCATCTGTCTGTATGTCAATCTGTCTCAGTGAAAAAGGGAGTGCTAGACACTGAAAGGAGCATAGATGCATAGGGTAGGCTAGCATTATTCTTTGATGGCTGATTACTTGTTTTAATATAGAGTTGGGAATAACTGTGCATAAACAGCTTTTCACATGAAACTGTTCAATCTTCTGTATAAAATTACCTGTATTTTCAAGATAACCAATCTCTGAAAAGTCATGAAAATCATAACTGCATGAGGTTGAAACAAAACACATATGTGCCATGTTGTGCACCTGTAAAACACTTTTATTAAATGTCTTCTTTTTGCATAACAAGACAAAAACACATTTGTAAAAAAAGTAGAGACATTGTTTCATAAAAAACTTTTATTCGTGAAATACTCATGCCATGATTTCACTGTAAGTTCACTGAAACTTCTGCTCATCCTAAAGCAAATGTCTGAATGCAAATTCAGAAATATTAAGTTCACTATAAACTTTGAAATACACTTCTCCACAATGACTCTTATCTTTCAAACTTTGAAACTCACTTCTCCATAACGAACCATATCTATCAAACAAAACTTTGAATCCAATGCATACTCCTTTCACTTGGTTGCCTTGCTACCTATGATGACATTTGTGAATGATTAGAATAATTTAAAGTAGTTTTATAGTTACTAATGCACATTAACAGTGGGCAGTTAATTAGATTCTTATACAAAACCCATGAACACAGATGTGATGATATATATATATATATTTATGTCACATATAAGTAGAAAAGGTCATAGTTCATTTATGATCATGACAGTGAAAATAAATTAAAATATTCAACTAAAATACAAATTTCACTTAGCAAAACTTATTGCTATATATTTCTTGAAGTGTAGGTATTACTGACATATTCTCTTATTAAAATTTTAATCAAAGAATGTTATTTACAGTACTGAGAATTTTTGTTTCTAAGGAAAATGCAATTAAATATAGGACTGCTTATTACCATTTGAGAATTTCATTATATTGATTCATATTTACAGATACTAAAGGCCATTTGTGACAATAAAATGAGCAATATATAAAGATTTAATTTTACAACTTTGTGATTTTCTTGACATTTAACATATAAGAGTCAATAATTCTTTTTGCATTTTCTAGAAAAAAAAATAGTATCCACACCTGTCTAATGTTATAAGTGGTTCCCAAATTATGTGGGTACATGTTATCAAGGGAGCATTGTGGCAAGTTTCAACGAAATGGTGGATAGATAGATAGATGAACAGAAAAAATGGAGAAAAGCATTAAAAACATTGAAAATAAAGAATTGTGAATAACAAAAAGGTACATTTACACATACCACTATTCAAACATAAAGGCCAAATTTTCCAAGAGATATCTTAAACACTTTTAGTGTTTTGTCCAAGAAATTGTGAATAACAGATGGATGGATGGACAAACAGACAAAAATATTACATTTATTAAAAACAAGGATTTTTGAATAACAAATGTCACATGCAGACTACTTTTATAACAAGAATAACATGTCTACAAAATTTCATTGAGCTACCTTGAACAGTTTTTGAGTTATGCTCTGAAAACTAACATCTGATGCATTTAACACATTTCTACATAACAGGCTAACTTCCTTACACGGGGGATAAAAATATATTTACTCTAAAAACCACAGAAATATTAACATATTTCCCAAAGGGTACAAAATAATACTTGAAGGGCAGAATCAACCATGAAGAATATCAAACATCATGATGATGTCAAACATTTACCATATTTTGGTGAGCAATATACACTTTTATATCTCCTTTTCCTATTGTCATGTGTGCAATGTATGGTAGAGCAAATAAACATTTTTTCCACATCAGTCTGATGTGAAGATGAAGACACTAAAGATGTCTAAACACATTACATTCATTATGAACTACTGAATTCAATGGATTACACTATGTTGTTACAAGCCTTATTTAATATATAAATAATGCATACAAACTTTAATAGTCCAGTTCTTGGTATGCTTATATACATAAACTCATTTAATTTTACTTTTCTCTGCAACTTTGTTTTGTGACTCAACCAAAATACAAATGATATACTCGTCACTAGTTCATCTACTCTGTCATGAATATTTCCAGCTGTGCAAAATACTACACTGCATGCCTATAATACAAATTCTTATCTTGAAATTAAAAAATAACTTAACAGATACAAATTTCAATTACTTGCTTTTCTTTTTTAAAAAATAAACTTGGCTCTTTGCTTTATTTCTCATCTTAAATTACACTATTTGATACTTCTTGGTGACTGTACAGTGATCAATGCTTCACACAGCCACCATGATGTTTTCAAAGGCAGTATGTTTCACATCTCAGCCTGCATTGAAAATAGGCCATTGCTTTATGTTTTAGTGTTATGTTATTATACACACCAAAATACAGTAGCACTGTTATTAGCTATTGGTACAAAATGGATTAGTTTTGTTACTTGAGAGATTTAGTAGTAAACAACTCTAGATAATGAAATCTTACCTTGAGAGGCAAAACTTCTTTGTTGATGGTATAAAAGAAGGCCATAGCCTGTGTCCATGAGCAGAGTCCAGCTACATCACCACACACTTTCTTGGCTGTCTCCAGGTTGTAATCTTCCATTTGCAGATATGGCTGAAGGATTTCCACTGTTTCCTCATTGATAGTGTCCTGAAATGTTGAATTCATTGGCGATGCATCACAACTACTGGATATAAGAACTAATTCAATTTCCATTGGAAAGCATCCTGAAATACCTTGTATGCCATATCCAATTTTCTGTTTGGAATAATATTAGCCCAAATGCATTTTTATGAAAATATGCTTGTTTTGCAAAGTTTTTATTATTTAAATTACCCAACACTGTATTGCAGTAATCTAAATAGGGTTGTATGTAACTCTTATAAAATAGTTTCCTGTGCTTTTCTGGAAATGTCTTATCCTACTGAAAAGTCATAACTCAGCCATTTCCAGTCCCAAGCCTGGATAAGAAAGGAGGAAGGCTGGGTGAGGGGCTAGCAACTCCTCCCTATAAAAAAGTCAGAGCTACAGAAATGCAAACTGACAAAACTAAAATCGTCCCGTTAATTGGGAGAAGATGGACCTCCGGCAGGAGACTGTGACCTAAAGAAGACAGGCCACATGTGGGGGCAGCTGGATAGACTTGCTCAAGATAGGATGGCTGGAGAGAGTTTGTTGGAAGCCTATGCCCTGGCAGGTGTCACAGGCATTGAAGATTATGATGATCATGACTGAAAAGTCATAAACTTGAATAACTTTTTTTACTGATATATTTTAATATTTTATTTCTTCAGTCCATAACAGATTATTGTCTTCAAAAATATCAAGTACTCTATCAATGCAGACCATTTGCAAATTTATGTCCTTCCATATTAGACACAGTACATCACTATCAAGATTTGGTTTTTTTTGTCATATTTAGACAATAATTTTACTAGTATTAACTACTATGCCATTGCTTGAGCACAAGCTGTCCAGTTGTTTTTAGGACAGCCTGTAAAGATATTTCGAGTTCATGTTTTGCGTTTTGGATGTCTGATAATGCTGTGTCACCTACATGAGATTTGTACATAAAACTGAGTTCCTAATAAAAGTGGTAGGTCATTAATAAATAATATAAATAGTAATTGATCTAGAATTCACTCTTGTGGGATGCCATATTTAACTGTACCAGACTGAATGTCATTGATATAAAGATGCTATGTTTTCTCATTCAGGTATGAACTAAACCATTTAGTTGTGCTGTCATCACACTGGTAAAATATTTGGTTTGCTCAAAAATGATCCACCATGTTAAAAGCTTTCCTAAGGTCAATAAGTACAGATCCTATTATTCTACCATGATTAAGTGCTTTAAGCCATTTATCATTTAGGAAGATCAAGGCAGTTTCATATGAAAAATTTGGTGTAAAGCCTGATTGGTTGCTGTGTAACAGCAAGTGTTTGGTTAAATGTTACATGAACAAGTCAAAGAATAGTTTGGTAATATTGAAATTGGTCATTTGTTATCTGCATCTTCCTAAACCAAATTTGTGAATAGGCATTACTTCTGCCATGTCCTATATTCTGGGGAAAGATAAGGTTGAATACTTAAATTGATTATGAATGTCATGAACCAATGTGATCAAATCATGAAGCTTGCATGGTATCAAGAGAAGCATATCTCCCAATGGATTTTGCTTGTGAAATTTTTTTAAAGCCATCAAAGTTGTTTTCTATCACTTCATACTTTAATTTTGTGGTAATGTTGATGAAAAAAATCATTGAAAACTCAATGTCATCAATGACAGTGGTGTTATTTACCAAAAGTGAGTGAATTTCATTGGTAAAATTCGTGTTCCCGAATTGAGTCAACTGAAAACTTTCCAACAGAATTTGAGTTGCTCTTTTCATTTTCATGCATTGATTGATAATAAGTGTTTTTTAAGCTTTTTTAATTGTATCTCAGACCTGCCAACCCCGATGAGATTGTCTCAATTAGGCAGTTGATTTTTTTCTTTAAGTATGACCAGTTTTCAGTAAGGTGAAACAAAATATCATAAACTGCTATAGTAAAGCTGGAAAGCATATTTAAAAGTTCGGTATTTGAAACATGTATTGACAGTAAACATTACGTTCAACTGAAAAGTTTGTAAAGTTCCAAAGCCTATGGAGCTCAATGACTTGCTGCTATCCCTCAACTTGACATAATTCTTGGATTCTTTTTTCCATTTCACATAACGATGGCAAACGTTACTCCTGCCATGAGACATACTCAAATTGACAGGTGATGACCAATAAATGTAATTGTGTTCCTTCCTGCTTTTATTCACAAGAATCTGAATATTCCTTTTTATTCTTCTGTGCTGGTTATTAACAATTTTTTATGAGGCTTATTTTCCCTTTCATCTTCAAAATTGCTTGCTGGATGCCATTTTAAAAAATTCCATGATCATCAGTTTGATCATAGACACTTTGCATGAAAAAAAAAATAAGTGCAGTTTAAAGCATCCTAGGTACTGCTGTAAAATTAGTCTGGTTGCCTGACCAACTGCACTACTTCTAATATGAAACCCGGATCCAAATTAAACACAGATGAACTGATTATCCCAATTTTTTGGCAACAATCATTTTTCCATAGTTTTTGCTTTTTATTCTGTAAGTCCATATTTTAAGGGTCATTTTCATAAGACTTGTGGCAAAATCATAAGGTTTGGCAAGTCTGGTACCTTACAGTTTATATCTCCATACTTTATATTTTGCATGCTTTCCCAGTCTTGAGTTGATCGTGTGTTTTCCTGACAGCTAAGATTTTAGTTATAAGTCAGTTATTTGGATTTCATATTTTAACCACTGTACTTTCAGTGGTGCACGGTCAGAGAATAGATCGATAAGTAAATCAGTACGCACCCTCATAGCTTTTATCTATGTCATCAAAATTTTGGAATATATTCCAAGGAACTTTACCTAGGTCATCAAGAAATTGTTTCTCAATATTTCTAAAAATCTATCAGTGATAGTTTTGTGCAAATGTTTCCTATTTGTCTTGCATTTACATTTCTTATGAGAAAAGTTGGGTATTTGTCACTAAGAACAATATTCAGTTCTGTAACATTTGCCACAATGGCTGGGGATTGGTATAAATGTAATCAATTAAAGTGCTGGATATTTCTGTTACTCTTGCGGAATCAATTTACCAGCTGGACAAGGCCTAATGATCAAATAAATTCCACCCTGTTTTCCTTATCTGAGTTTTGAGAAAGTCCTTATTTGCATCACCTACTATATATATTTCTATCTCCTGTGCAAGAGTATTTTCTATTTTCTTGAAATCTGTTTGATGAAAAGCCCAAGTCCAAATGACTTTCCATTTAAAAGGAATCAAATTTAAAATATTTTTAATATTGGCACTACGTTAATATGGGACCAGCAAAACATCTTAACCCTTTACCTAATATAAGCGCCTTTTAGCAATT
>QKMX01364265.1:33830-51175 GCA_003401595.1 Venustaconcha ellipsiformis | reverse complement strand
CAGTTTGTTAGGAGTAATCAGTAGAACAAACAATACAGACACCGATCTGCAGATGCATTATGTTTTGGAAGATCAGGATCTTTGTTGCTTGCAATTTGACTATACTTATAAGTGAGTGCATATGGTAAGAGACAGCTTACTTGTTTTGCATGTCTAGCAGTTCATTGTTGATCTTCTCGATGTCAATATCAACCCATGTGATGTCATAATAGCCATTAACACTTTCCAACACTGTGTTGTACAGTTGATACAGCTTCTGCAGGAGATTCAGTTCCTTACGAATCCGAAACAGCTCTGCATAATCTGTGACAGGAAGTCCAAACAGCTCTTCACCACCATTGTAAGTGACATATTTCCTCCATAACTCATCAAATTGTGCTTGGAAGATGTTGAGACGATCTGATGCTTCACGAGGAGGAATGCCATCTTCCATGGGTCCTCTGTTATAAATATAAGAAGATTTTGTACAAAAATGCTTGACAAAACAAAATCAATACATTAATGTTATAAATAAAAATGTAAATACCATCTTGACAACCACAGTGAAACATACTGAATCTCTTTCTTCAGCAGAACAGTTTGTTTAAGCCTAGTTGCCTGAAATACAGAACAAGGACTAGGAATTATTTCCTGGATTTTCAAGGTTGTGATTTCTAATGTCTGTGATCTTATGAAGTATTTTTAGAAAAGATCTGATATCCCAATTAGCTTATACTAAGAGATCACAATTACTGTATACACTCACATACAAGTTGGATTCAACTACAAACTGCATAGATATAGATCTGCCATTGCATAATACACAAGCATATCTGGGTCAACGATGTTCGTTAGGACTAATTAATAGAACAAACAACATCAACCCTAATTTGCCAGTGCATTATGAGACAGCAGATCAGGCTCTATGCTGTCTACAGTTTGATTTAAGTGAATGTAAACAGTATTCCAATGTTCCTACACCTTTCTGAAATCAGAATATAGTTTTCAATTCCACGAAAGCAAATTCTTCATCATTTCTAGGTCTTGGCCCTTAAACATTAACACTTTAAGATATTTTGAGCTTTGCAATATTCAGACCTATCATAAATAAAATATTTTAAATTGAGAAATACACAGTAATTTATATCCTACACCAGTAAATTCTGAGATAGCCAAACCATTTATGGCATATCAGAAAGTGTTCTTGCATAATTCACAGAGAAAATGCAGAGTTGTACAAATAGGACTTCCATCTTTAAAAAGGGATTGACACAATATGGCAGAAATAGAAAAAAAAGGAAATCAATATAAGATCATTTATTCTCTTTAATACTTCAGCATTGAAACCATCTCTGATATTCTTGAGTGCTACAATATTCAAATTAGCCACTATGGCAACCATATTCAATGTAATATTGGAACCATTTTCATTTAGGCCAAACTGGACACGATCAGAAGCCTAGGTGAAAACCCAATTTTAATATGATGATTGAGTCAGAGAATTTGTGACAAGATTTTTAATATGTTCATTGTGGGAGCTATATTTGAGGTTCGATCATCACCATTTACATTTAGGACCAATTAGATATCATAATTAGTCTTCTGGTGCAAAACAAGCATGTCCATATGATTTTTCGTTTAGGAGGAGTAGCAATTATAAGATTTTCAAGATGATGCCTATAATGGACATCAGAATGGTGCAACTTGTATTTAGACAACATACATCAATCAGACATCATAAGAAGTCTTCTGGTGAAAACCCAATTTTAATACTTTTTTCCAAGTATGTGGAGCAGTAACAATATTTTCAAGATATTAGCTATCAGACTGGAACAGGTTTTAAATAAGACTAACTAGACAACATAAGGAGTCTTCTGGCAAAAACCCATGGCCATACTGGATGAGAGATTAGCCCTATTTTTAAATAAGACCAACTAGAATCATAGTAAGTTATTTACTGATAGCACCAAGCTGATATGAACGTCCATTCTGGCTGCTGTCACCGGTGGCCATATCAGCTGTCTGAGCAGCAGCATTTTCATTTAGGATCAACTAGACCTTGAGATGACCTTGAGATGAATGTGTGTATATGAAGTTTCATGGCAATCATCCAAGTAGTTAGAGGGGAGCAGCGATAACAAATTTGTGATAACAATATATGACAGATTGGTAATGGACAATAGATAACAGGCCATCTCTATGACCAGTCAAGCTAAAAGCCCTTCTTTAAACTGAATCTATATAATTTAACCTCTAAATAATGGACAACTTTCTTAACAACAAAATGTTTCTTCTTTAGAGACAGATGTAACTGCATGAAGATTCCATGCCTGTTGAACTATCTCAACTTACTTAGAGTCATACAAGGAAACAAATTCATTTGAGGAAATCTGGAACTGCTGCACACCAGCAAGAAGACTGGCCTTGAAGTCTGGCTGTATCTTCAGCAAGTGATCCTGGACTTGATGGGCCTAAAGAAAAGATGCATAAAGGATTTATTTATGAGTGGCTATTTAGTACAATATTTATTTAATGAAAAAAATTCATATACCAGGAGCTGCTTTGAGTTAGTGGCAGATAATTTTATGTAAGATTCATAAATTACAGGTACATGTCTAATAAACATGATACCACTTATCAAATAACAGAAAAGACTTTGCAGTATAAAAAAAGCATAGCTTTTTGACACTATTATGCAAGGTCAAATCCCAAATTGTATTACATGACATTATAACAGCTGTAATAGGAATGTTAGATATAATAAGTGTGTGTGTGATTTGGATTTTTTATTTAGCTTTTAACAATTTTTCTATCATATCTCTATGATGTCTGCAGTGTGACAGTTTATAGTTGTGTCTAGCACTGTGGCTGCATGCAGAAGACATGAAGTATGTTGTCCCACTCAGTTACATTAACCTGACACAAGGCTGACCATTCCTAACAATAACCTCTTGATGATGAGTGCCTAGCAAGGCAGCTGTTGGTACCATTTTTATCAAGTCTTTGGTATGACCTGGCTGAGGTTCAACCAGCGACCTACCACATCCAAGGCAGACACTCTGACCACTAGGCCACCAGAGTGGTTTAAATATAATAATGTGTACTGTCAACTACATGTACCTATGGACACTGATCTCTATGGTTTTTCCATTATCTCGCATCATTTCCTTTAAAAATAATGACTAAAAGATTTTTCAATTTTTTGGAATACAATTGTAAATAATAATTATAATAATAATTTTCTTGCTATTATGACAGATCAAATTATTGTCATAATGCAGTGGTCCAAAAAGTGTAATATACCTGGTTTTAAAATATGGTACACTTGTGTTCTGTAGAGCCCTAATATTTGATTCTCTGGTACTGTGATTTTGACTATACTGCCAAAATGCAAACAGTGCTAAAATTAACAGTGCAAAGAGCATCTCAAAATATCCATGTATAAAAGACTTACAAACTTTCAATTAGGGTAGCACCAAACAATTAATTTCTGACAAGTCCATCTGAGAAAATAGCAAATCTTTGGCATGCAGATGTAAAGCACTTAAGCATAAATTACCTGTGCTTTCAGTTTTTTCCATCCATAGGACAAGGAATCCACTCTTTCAGCATTCCCATCATTGAAGAAAATATTGTACTTGTTCAGCATGGCATAGGATTCCTCTATGGGTGTGATGGTCATATCAATGCGAATTTCAGCCTCCCGAATTTCACCAAGTGCAGACATATGGGCACGGATATCATCGAGGTCCTTGCAAGGACGTGACAACCTTTTCATCAGATTCTCTGTAAATTCCAGGATCTCATCCATTTCTTTGGCACATTTTTCATTCAAGGCTTTGGAGAATGCCAACTTCCAGTTTCTTGCCTCTGTGATGAGGGCAAGTTTCAGTTGTTCTGTCAGGCAAAGCACAGAACCAACCCGATAATTGGACTGGATCTCTTCAATTTCTGTCTCTAGTTTCTGAAAGACATCAAATTAATTTGGGAAATTTATCAGTCAAATTACATTTTGATACCAGTCATAATATGATGATTGAAGAAATGTTACCGATTGTTTTAGAGCATCTTCAACTGAGTTTACTGTCATCTACTATAAGCTTTTAAACCAAATTTTAAACTCCTTTTTCTATAGGAAAACTGAAAAATGCTTCTTATAAGTTCAGTCACTATGCTGAGTTCACTGTCTACATATTACAAAATCATCTGAATTTAATAAATTATTCTAATCAGTGCTGCCTACATTGACATCACAGCCCATATTTGACTTATTAAGGCCTTCATAGTCATAATTCTAATCATTCAAACTCACAAAAATGCTAATAAAATATAAGTAAGTTTGGATAACCAATAATCTGGAAGAACAAAATCTTGACCAAAATTAATTGATCAAAAAACATGTATCAATGTACTTTCCCATTTGATAAAGTACGAGCTTCTTGGTAACATATGCTTACAAGGCAATATCAACTGGATGTGCACATTTGTCTTTTCATGCTTAATAAGACTGTAAGGGGTTAAATCATGGGAATCTCAATAATTTCAATGCCATGCTAAAACCATTACAGGATAAGGAGAGACCCTGTGGTCCATGTCAGCACCATGGATATATCTGTCTTTTCATGCCTTTAGGTTCATTAATGGTTATAGGTCATGTCACTATCATTTCCAAGTTATGACCTGGAGGCAAAGTTCCAAAAGGCAGAAATGAACCCTGTGGTCAATATTACATCCATGTATATTTTTGTCATGTCATGCCCAGTAAGTTTATAAATGAAATATAGGGTGGAGAACTCAATAGTTTCAAAGTTTGACCCAGGGTCTTTATTCCTGAGGTAAGGATGAGCCTTAGGGTTAATATCAGTTGCATGCATAAATTTGTTGTTTCATGGCAAGTAAGCACAAGTATGGTTATAGGGTGGGGATCTTAATATTTTCTTTGCTATGACCAAGGACTCAAAACTGGGTGGTAGTGAGGTAGGAAGTGTCAGGTAGAGAAAATATGCTATGGCATGATGAAGGGGTCACCGTCTGTCATTTCTCGACACCTGAGTCACTGATCACACAGATTTATTCTCAAACGTGTAACAAATAACTGGAGTTACTTTAAATTTATGTAAAATCACCTCTATCCCCTCCTCAGAGGTATAATCAAAAATCCAAAAGTGTCGGCAGAATCTAAACCTAACTGACTTTCATTCAACCAAATTTCATATATCACGCTTCATGGACATTACATACTTACACCAATATGTACAACATATGGGCTGTATAACAATATACTATACATTGCTGAAAGTGCATGGATAATAAACATAGTTCCCAGCAAATTTCATCACATAAAAGCATGATGTGTCACCATGTAATATCATTAGCAACATACCTGGTAGAACTTAATTTGAGACTCAATCTCAGTCAAGATTGGCTTGTTGTTCATGAATTCTTTGACAGCCTCATCAGGACTCTGTAGGTTTAAGAAATAATTATTTAGATATAACTTTTAATTATGAATTATATAAACGTACTTGATGGTACAATCAAAAGATTCAGGATGAAATTATTTTAAGGTATTTCTGCTATTTCAAGTAAACAAAATAGAATAAAAAAATAAGATTACAGTGCTCAATGTGATATTGGGCTAAAAAGGACATATCAAGTTTAGGTACCAAATTTCAATGACTAACACAATGCACATATACAGTTCATTGATACCTTTCACAAAAAGAGTACTTTTTGCATAAAAGCAACAACCCAAAGACATTGTTTTATCTAGCCTTTCAACCATTGTAAATGCTTATCAATAGAATCAAAAGTCCACAAGAAGGAAAAATTTTGTTATTAATGTAGAAATTTATGCAAAATTTGAGGCCTTCTGACCTTCTCCCAAAGGTGATTGTACTTGGTGAAAACCTCCAGCAGTTCGTTCACATCCGATTTGAAGGTGCTAATGATGGAGTTGAGTTGGATAACAATCTTCACCACATCTTTGTGTTCACTGATGATCTTACTGAGTGGCTTGATGACAGACGTGGGCATCAATTTGGCCACATCTTCAGCTTGCTCAGCTGCAGCACTCTCAATCTCCTGAGAAATGAAAATACCATTTCACAACAGAAAATTTAAATTATCTTCCTTCCATTTTAAAAATAAAGTGCATTTACATCATGGTGTCATATGCACCTTTGAGGATAATGTAGGAAGGTAGGTTAGGTAAACTGACCATAAAGTTATCATAAAGATCCCTTTTAATCTATGAAATTCTAAAGTTGCACACCATCTATGAATGGAGGTAATGTTTTTATTTAATTTCATCAAAATATGTTGAATGGTTTATAGGCTATGCTGACTTTAAACAACATTTATAACTGAAAACAAGAATATGCTTAACGGGGATATAACTCTGTCCAAAATGGAGTAGATGAGGCTAAACTCATAAAAGTCAAATACAAGTCTATGAGACAATGTTCAAACAAAATTATATTACAATATGATGATTGATTCTTAAGCTATGCAAGTTACAAGCAACATCCAAAGTGAATATACTAAGTCAGTTGTTAATGCCAGCCAAAGCTGGCATGAGATCTATCAAACATTCCAAGATGTTGTGAGATTGTTCACTTCACTAACATCTGCCAAAACTGAAAGATTAACTAAGAAATTTAGATCAGTAATTTTTTCCAGTGCCTCATATGTGATTAAAATGAATGCTTCTAGGTTTATCTCATTTTGTCTTTTTCAACAGTACCTAATTACACATCAGCATCATTTGTCCAGGATTATGAGGACTTAAAGACAGGATTACAAGGACTCAATGCCAGGATTATAATGACTCAATGAAAGGATTATGAAGATTCAATACCAGGATTATAAAGCCTCAATGCCAGGATTATGAGGACTCAATGCCAGGATTATGAAGACTCAATGCCAGGATTATGAGGAATCAATGTCAGGATTATAAGGATTTAATGCCATAATTATGAGGACTCAATGCCAAGATTATGCAGACTCAATGCCAGATTCCTTCAATCAAAATTGGCCTATGCATACATTTTGTCTAATTTTACTGCAATCAATTTTGGTGATAAAGCCATTCAGTTCATAGTTAAAAAATAAATGACAATATGTATTTTTATTTTTCCAAGTGAGACATGGATCTGGTAATACAGAAGGCAGCCAACATTTGTAATTGTTGCAATCAATAAAACTTCAAAAAGGGAGATAATTTTGTAAGGGCACTTTTAATTAACAAGTCACTGACTAGAACAAATCATCTTAACATCATCAGTCTTTTACAAATTTTTTTTTTACAAAATTCTACTGACGAATTTTGTTAAATTCTTCTGAATCGTGTTGTCAAGACTGAGTTTACGTTTTTCTATGCATTAAGTATCGGTTCCCATATTTTATGGCAGATCAGCATCATCCGTACAAATTTTAAAGGTCTTCTTTCCAGGATGCATTCTGTCAAGTTTTTCAAATTCTATTCTGCAATATTTGCGATATCATTTAAAGGTTATTCCTATTTAAGTAACTACATCTTTTCTATTTTAGTAATACAAGCCATATTTGAAGGTGGATCAGCATCATATATAACCGAAAGGTTTTCTTGCCAGAATGCTTTTCTCAAATTTGATGAAATTTTGTCTGGAAGTTTTTTAAATGAAGTCATTGAAAGGGGTTTTACTATTTTAAGTAATGACATCTATATTTGATGGCAGATCAACATTATTTCTAAAAATGTGAAAGCCCTTCATATCAGGAAGCACTATGCTAAATATAGTTAAAATATACAGAGGTTTTTAAAATTTTTTACATAGAGACAGGAAGGTTTCAATCCAATCCCTGTCTCCAGACTGGCAAATGAAACCTAGAATCCAGTTGCTTCAAAGAACATGGCCCTGTGACTAGTGATTTGTGGTCTAAGTCCTGTGACTGGTAGTTAACCGGTTCCTGGTGAATGATGTCCAGTGACCGGTCAAAGACCAGACTGGTGAAAAAATATCTTCAAGACAAACAAACCTTCAATCTATAAAAGCAAGATCACTGATCATCCTTGTCATCAGGATGTTCTAATTCACTTATATCAGTCACCAGCACTATGTCTACCTTGAGAGGGTACCGCTCATCCCAGTCAGGAAGGTGCAACTTGCTTCAAGGCAATATTCTTACAATGGAAAGGGCTAAGGATTAATCCTAGACTGGCACTGAGTGTCAGGAATCTCTGGCCATTTAGTGATATCTGAACGATGGAGATCACACCAGATGTTTTCATACAAGGGAGTTGACTTCCTTAAACAAGAAGATATTCAGACCCGAAATGATAATGGACAGTGTCCACTTGTGATGATGAGGAGAAAATGTGGCTTTTCCTCCTCCTACTTTATAGAAAGAGTGACTTTCCATAAAGTCCAATGCCTGATCTGTCCATAGACAACAAATCTGATATCTCCATTTTTGCACTTCACAACTATACACAGAATCATTTGGAAACAAGTGTTCTGTTTAGAGTACAATGCACTGACAGAATACAAAGTAACAAATGCTCAGAGGTAAAGGGTTAAACAATAAATACCCTGACTTTCCCCTGACCTGTGGGAACTTTGACCTGTGGGAACTTTGAATTAACACAAAGTAGTGAAATTTAAATGTTTAGTTCCTTCACGTGAGCAATAATTAAAACTTTAAACTCAAATTTTAACCTATGTCTACATCTACCAATCAGCTTAAACTAGAAACATATTGACAGATAGATGAACAGATTAATCTGCACTGAAGCACACAAAAGATTTGTATTAAGCTCCTAATATCTTGTACAATAGATACATGTGTCTAGTGGGCACAAATGCCCAAGCTGATCTAAAGAAATGCTATTTGAGATGCTAGGCCAAACTTGTAATTCTAATAGTGGCCACAACTCAATTATTGGACAATAAAACTGAGCGCTGTCTTTATAATATTAGATTCAATATTAAATTCAGTTTAAATTCATCAGTACCTTTAAAAGTTAAGCTGAAACTAAATTTGTAACATGAGATATATAAAATTGTATGAATTAAATGAAACTAGCAACATTATATGCCCTCTTCAAAAATCTTGTAAGGGACACAATAATAGCCACATATAAATTAAAGGCAATCTGTAGTTTTGAAATGTCACCTTTTGTTGCTGTTTCTGATGGAGTGCCATGTGCTCCCATTGTGGGATGTCCTGTGATGTCCTAAGAATGATCTGTACAGCTTTGTTCAGTGAGGACTGCAGGTCATCCAGGCTTGGCCGGAGTACAACATTGGGAAGGGACAGCATGATGTCTGTGCAGAATAGAGGGGGTTTCTGGTCCTCTTTAATGTCATCCTTAGCATACTTGTTGGAGGTCTGTAGACGTCTCTTGATAGCATCAAGGGACAAGCGAGTACCTGGAATCAAAAGAATATTCAACAAGAATAACATATTTGTTAATGTTCTAAACTTTCCTTCCTATCAGCCATTTTTACAAAACTGATTAAATCAATTATATATACATTTGCAGATATTTGTCCATTTTACCATAAAAAAGGATTCAAGATTTTTTTATTTAATTTTTATTTCCTTTTACTTAAGTTCTTAGATGGAAGCAGATTAACATTTTAGTAACAAGATATGATTTCTTTTCATGGCTTTCACTCTAAGTTTTCTATACTTAAATTCATAAATATGCATTTGACAGAAAAAATATCAATGGCAAAACATTTTACACTGGGTATTTAAATTTGAAGTTTGAAACAATCACAAGATCCATAGAAAAATGTTACCCTTTCAATAAAGGTAAATTCTCACCAGATTTCTACTGTTCTCTTGCAGCATTAGGTCTGTTGATAAATGACAGTGAATACATAATTCTTTGCCAAGAATTCCTTTTAATCAAGAAAAAAATCATCAATGTAAGAATCTACACAGACCCATGTGGAAGTCATGATATTCCTTCTAAACCCATTGTTTCTTAGCACATTTGCCTATCACTATTCACAGTCTGTACATTTTTTACATATACAAATTTTCATAGATATAACATACATTGCTTTACTGATCTGTGGAACAGAGATATTTATTCTTACATTTTACAAGTGCCTCTGTGTTTCTCTGTGTGAAGAGATTGTGAAGAGCATAGTAGCAACATGGCTGACACTCCTGGCAACGCTGCTTCTTATTTTTATGATCAGGTTGGACACAGGCATAACCATCCTCTGCTGACAGGTTTGTACGGTCCTTCTCCGGTAGGTTGTTCTTTAGGGTATTTGTCATGTCATTTACTGCCATTTCAACCAGGTGGCTCTGACTGTTATAAAGGAATAAAGGAGAAAGTGTAATGATGACTATACAAATTTTTGATCATGTAACTTGGATTGATACATTCTGTTTTATTAATCCATTTGTATTTATCTGAATACTGACTTTAACATGTGAATACCTTTAAGCAATCAAACATTTCACTTTTCTGCTTGTCCAATCAAGGACCAATATTCTTTTTGTAATAACACTGGATTCCCCATTTTTTTATACTTGCCCCACTTCAGTTGTAAAGATATTCATTTCTGAACCTCAGTTTCATGCTTTAATCATTTACCATAAGTACACACTTACATATCAAGTCCAACTGCAAACTGCACAAACCAAGATCTGCCATCATAAAATGTCATAGCAGATCTGGTTCTATGCAGCTGTTTAGGAGTCACCATCAAAAAAAGCAACACAGACACAGATCTGATAGAGCAGTATGCAATGGTAGATCAGGATCTATACTCTTTGCAGTTGGACTTGACTTATAGGACAGTATATACCATAATGAGCATTGTATAAACAATTTTGGACTTTTTTATGGTAAGCCTGTTCTGATGAATCTAAGTGCATTCAAAAGCTCAAATTCTTTATTTCTGTGACTTTAATCCACTATAACGAGTTCTGAAATTCTGAACAGGAACTCTCAAAACCCTTAATTTGTTTGCTCAGCATCTGCATGTAATGAAAGAAAAAAGTCTATCATTTTCATGTACTTGCTTGCTAATGTTCCCAAATGTTGCAAGACAGTCTTCAAGTTATAGAGTCAAGAATCTGTAATACATTAAGGAATTCTATGACAACTGTTAATAAAAGAAGCAGACAACTGTTAATAAAAGAAACGGACTTCAATTGCCACTGAATTGGTTTCAAATGAAGCCCTTGACTGGATGGTGAGGGAATCAAAAATTTGATCTGAGTGCATAATGAAGACAAAGATGTCACTGGTAGTAGTAGTAGAGAGGAGATACAGAATTTCAATAATGGAATGGAATTTTTCTGGCTAATATGCCCTTATAAAAACCACTCCAATCATATCCCAACTAATCATATCCTAAAGTCTGAAGTTTCTGTTTTAGAAAGTGTAAGATGCGATTTCCAACATTACACATGCATATACTAATACATTCAAGGAAGGAGAAAACAGTCCTCAAGTTGCCTTCACAAAACATCCAGATGAGAAAAAAGGCTTAGTTTATTATGTTACTTACGCAGCAAGCATCACTGACTCTGTATCAACAACCTCTGTGGTCAACTCCAGGAATTTCTCCATGGTGACAGGCTCATCCTCAGGAAGATCACACAGTGCAGACAAGGACATGTCATTCAGGACAGCCTCAACTCGGCAATCTAGAATGTCCTTCACTGTCTTGACCAACTTCTCAAGGTCTCGCATCACTCTGTAGTTTGTCTCAATGTCTACAAATAGAAAAAAAAATAATAAGAATGCCATAAAATGCAATGCTTAATTAAACTGTGCTGAGCAGCCATAAGATATTCTTTTATTACTATTCTTAAGCCAGTAAAACACAGAGGGATGGGACACTATTTCTTACTTGCTATAACAAATAAATTTTCTCAAAGGTTTATAATTTATTGCAAAATGAAGCTCAAACTCAACAAGTGTTCTTTCCCCATTGACTGTGCCAGTCACTTCTATTGTATGAGGTTTTGCTAAATTAGATGTGGAATTTAGAATATTGTTGTAAACACTTCAGCAACCTGCACATATATGTATGCTGTACAACTTAATTTATAGAAAAAAATTATTAATGCATTTTACAATGTTTAGACTATATTATGATTATCACAATGCAAGAAATTTATATTAAACTTACAGTTGTCAACGGTGAGAGATGTCCATGTGAGTGCACCCCAGCCAGGTGCAAGAGATTCCTCCACCTTATTTTGGAATGGCTGCATCAATGGCATAAGGACTTGTGGGATACTTTCCAGGATTGCCTTGTACTCAATCAGCATCTCACACAGTCTAAGAAAAGGAACTTACAAATGTATTCATCATGTATGAAATTATGCAAAGAGTTTTTAATAAATGATATATACCACAGGTTTTCTGCTTTAAGATTCATGCATTTTCTTTATAACAATCTTGAATTTGTGATGCTAACAATGACATTACTGCAAAGACTTTGCCATACTCATTGCCATTATTATGTCAGTCTTCTTGAAATGTCATAGTATAATAATCACATTACTGCAAAGACTGCCATATTGCATGACATTATTACATCACTGCCCAGATGGAATGTCATAGTGTAACATAAAATAAAATTATGCCACATTGTTAGATGTAATGTCACAGTGTAACAAATAATGATAATTTTAGTTAAATTGCAAGATGTCACTATAATATACAACATTATGTTGCATGGCTACATGTAGTCATAGTGTAACATGCAATGACATTATTATGTTGCATTTCTTGATTGATGTCACAATGTAACATACAAGGGCATAATTCATTGCTAGTTGTACTTTCAGTGTAACAAACAATGAAATTATGTTGAATTGCTATGTTATGTCACACTGTAACATAATGATATGTTGCAAAGCACGATGTAATATCACATTGTAACATAAAATGACATTATTATGTCACATTACCAGATGTGTCACAGTGTAACACACAATTTTATCAACACAATGTCTTAAAAAATTCTGAATATATAGTGCCAAAAACATACATATTTTAGGTAGTAGTAGTTGTAGGGTTTTTGGCAGATCTTCACAATATTGTCTATATGGTTCCAATTAAAAATAAAGTTCTAAAAATTGTAAATACAATAAAAAAATATTTACTCAGCAGTCACTTGTTCACAATGGCCATTCAAAATTTCCCCCAGGCATATTTTCTATATAAATATCCTGCCTTACTGTGGTAAGAAGCCAAGTGTTTCCTTAAGTGGTCAATGGTGCATATCTACATTGACCATATCAATGTGCAAATATTTCTTATCTCACTTGTATTCATAACTCAAGTAATGCGGATAGTGTGAAAGATATCAATAAAGCAAATTTGAAAGAGAGACAGTTTGTATCATTAGGGCACAGGTCAAAGCACTTGGAAGTCACCTTTCATGCCAGTATGACAAATATAATTATATACCTTTATCTACTTGTCTGTGAATCAAAGCTATTTTTGAGAAAAAAGTATGCATTTTAAATGAGATACAAGTTACATCCCTATTTATTAGGGTCAATGGTCATTCAGTATGTAAAATGTGTCTCTAAATGCAGTTCAAGTTTCAGTTCATGGATTCCCTATTCATTACAGGCTTCTAACATAAGCCAACTGTCTTCTGATCTGGGCAAGTTGAGTATGCAGCATGAACAAATTAAGATCGTTGTGTATTTTTAAATTGTTGGTGATTTCATTTATGGCATGGATTAAAATGAGCAGGACACAGTAATTTTGTGTGGAACATAAATTTGAGAGAGAAAAACATATACTCATAATTATATAATAATAATAATAATAATAATAATAATAACAATAGTGGCCATTAGTGACAGGTTTTACAATAAAGAATTGTAATAAGAAAAAAGAAAGATAAAGCCTTTTAAAAAAACTAGGAAGATAAACCTTTTAAAAAGAAATAAACATGCAGAACTAACCCAAAAGTGCTAAAAGGTAAAGATATTACAACTCAGTAAAAGGTATGTAAAATAAAAACTAAGGTAAAAAATGCAAAATCCTTGTACATAAGGTAAAAATTTTCTGTATGAATCTTATTCACTCTAAAAAAAAAAAAAGATCCAAGATTTTCTCTGGTGGTACATCATCATAAAGTTTCTTTACTGAGTTCACACCAAAATACTTCTATTTCACAGGGTGGAAGTCGCCACACTCAACAAGTAATGTATGCTACTGGCAGTGGACACTGTCAGGGTATGCATTCTGCTGGAGTTTCACCCTTCAGTAGGTATTTTTTATAAAGATTAAATCTCTCTTGCTCATACCTTCCTAATTTTGTCCCTATCATCACATGTTTTTTTTTATTAATCTACCCTGAAATTTGATTTCTTTCTAAAACCTTCTTAATGAGCTGAAACAGTATCAAAGGCCTGTATAATAGAGATATGTTTTTAAGGCTCCATTCCTAAAGTGGAATATGATTAGGGACTCTTTGGACAAAGTTTACGCTGAAGTCAAGGACTGGAGTAAAATCCTTTGTAGATGTGCTATATAAAAGTCCACCAGATGGCACAAGTTAGATCAATACAGAAAATTCCAATGAAACTCTCCAATGGAACTGGACAAAATTATTTTTCAGAAATTCAATAAATCAGTTTCTTTCCTTGCATTTTTTTATAGTAGCTGAGCACTGAAACCATTTCAGATATTATTGGGAAAATCCAAAATTCCAAATTTAGTAACAAAATATTTTTTATAGGTCTAAGTCAACAAGTTCAAAAAAAAGCTGTAAGAACAGTACACAATTCTTTGTCATGTCCATCCAACCTGTGTAAATCGCTTGGTTTGGTTTACTGCCTTTAAATGTTCATAAAATCAGTAACTGTGTGAATGAACATGCACCCCATAATCAGGTATTAGCCAATGTGCATGTCAAAGCAATATGTTAATAGCATTATTTTTTTTATATTAATAGATATGTAACAGTACAAAATAATATCACAATGATAAAATATCACAATGATCCTAAGGATTATTTACCTAAATTGTTGGATATAATTAACCAAGACATTGTTTTCAAAACTGAATCTTATAACAGTAGGTAAAATATGTGCAACAAAATTAATCAGTTATAAGTCCAATTTTCCAATCAAATTCTCAAAAATTTTCCTTAACTTAGAAATTTCACATCATTTTACTTGTGCTAAGGTAATGATAGTGAAAAGGAAACTAATTCACTTGTATGTTTTACATTATAACATGCAGAAACCTTTTAATTCTCGAAAAAGAGTTGAGGAAATCCTCAAATTTTCTTCACAGAAAGGCATGATCACCTATTTTTCTAAATATATTTTAATCCCTGATACCTGCCTAATATTCTGTGAGAAAATCAGTACTACCAACCAAGCAGAAAATATTAAATAGATGTCATGACAATGCCATTTTATATCAAGTCTCAGAGTTCAGAGCATTGGAATACAAATGGCTAACAAGTGACATCATATCAATAACATCATAACGAAATGATTGTCATTTCAAGCTGCACTGTATTTATTTTACAAATGTGGATATTCTTTAAGACAGCTTCTATACTTACTGCACATTATTGTTCTTGATTGTCTCCTCCTTGAGGATCATCTCCCTTGCAGCATCAGGCACTTCTAGGTTGAGTGACTGCAAACATTTGGCTTCCTGGATCAGTTCCACAACCTGAGGGTCAAAGTTCACAAACAGCTCTTTTGTCTCAGGGTGTCTCAGCAACAGCGAGGCATGCAGGCCACTCTTAGCTGCCTCCACAGCTCGGCACCAGCCACGATGATAAAGCAGCTGGATACAAAATGAATCTTACTTAAATTTGTTTCAGCTACTGTGAATTCAGTATCTTTTGTAGGTTACCAATTTCTGTGGATTTCATGGTTACTACACACAAAGAATTTAAAAGATTTAATGACAATGATCCATGGTGGAAAAAATAGGTAACAATAGGATTCCTTCGCAAATCTACTTATGTACCAATAAAAATGTTTTTATGGAACCACAAAAATTTATAACCACAAATTGAAACAAATGAATTAACTGTATATAACATAATAATTCAATATCTAATAACTACAAATAGCTGATAGTACATACAGCAAATGCTAATTAATGGATGTTGGAAGCAAAACAAGTTTCAGAAATCATAACACTATTCAGCTTGAATTTCAGTTTGTGATTTCTATCATATCTGGGCCAAGCCAGTGTTTCATATAGTTCAATTTACTAAAATATAATCTAAAACATTTAAAACGTTGTATGCAAGAAATGCTATAAAATACATGTTAAATCTCAGCTGTTTCAAACATTTATTGTCTGAATAACCTTAGGTCAACTTATTATAACATCCTAGCAAAAATGTGTGGAAATATAATTGGTTTGGTGTCTTATGGCACAGCAACACAAGTAGAACATTTAGTGTGTCAAGGTAATTGAAGTAAAATGACTTGGCCAAGGACACTCGGACAGCAGCTGACCCAAAATGATCTGATGGTTAGATTCAAACTTGTGCACATGAATGAAAGCACATACACATTTTTTAAAATCAGACACTGATAAAAAAAGTCCTCAATAACGTAAGTCTTCTAATCTAAAGTCCTGTTCATTGGAATCTGATTCATGTAGGAAACACTGTCATTTTTAAATTATATTAAGAAAACTTTGGCTGTAAAAATATTTGCAAAAAAACATAAGCTGTTGTCTTATTAAGAACTGAAATGTTCTGAAATAAACCTTTATCTGATAGGACATTAAAGCTTATAGTAACTGAAAATATTGCTTTTCTCCCCAAAGTTTTACCAAAGTTTCAGTGACTTGGTAAAAATAACTTTGAACAAGATCTTAAAAACTAGCAGAAAATATTCATTACAAGCATTATGTTTCAAAGAAAAAGAAGATACAAACATTAAGATGAAAATTCATTGACCAAAACTCATTATACACCAACCTCATATTCCATGAGCACTCCAGCCATCTTGTTGTAGTTTCTCACGATCTTCTTAGCTTCTGGATGCTGTACATTCAAAGATAATAAATACATAACAATAAATGAATAACTGAACCTCAGAACTCTTCAAAGAATAAAATAAGTAATAGTGAGCAATATGTTCACATACTGTCTATACTCACTTGTAAGTCAAGATCAAATGCACATTGCACAAACCCAGATGTGCCATCGCATAAAGTGCCAGCAGATCTTGGTCAATGCAGCTTTTGAGTAGTGATCAGGAGAACAAACAACACATTTTAATCCATCAGTACATTACATAATGGCAGATCAGAGTCTATGCTGTGTGTAGTTGGACTTGACTTATAAGCAAATACATGGTAAATATATTCATGCATGACTTATAAGCAAATACAT
>QKMX01364245.1:0-17065 GCA_003401595.1 Venustaconcha ellipsiformis | reverse complement strand
GCTGACCAGTCCTAATACTAATCTCTTAATGCTGAGCATACCATTTTGTAGAAGTCTTTGGTATGACTCGGCCAGGGTTCAAGCCCACAATCTCCTGCATCCCAGGCAGAGGCTCTAACCACTTGGTCACTTCCACCAAAGTGGCAATATATAAAACTACAAAACACCTATATTTATTGTACAAAAGAAAAACAAAGTATAATTCAAAGATAGATGAAAGATGAGACTGAGTGTAAAAGGGACCACTGTGGTACAGCACCTGATGAAAGAATAAGTGTGCTGCTGGAATTTAGAGAAATGCAAGCAACATTAAGCTGTCAAGCAGATTCAGTAAATATCAGATGAAATACAAAACAGATGCTATATAGTTTGCATGTTTTTATTTTATCTTAATGGTTATTACAGTACTTTGAAAATAACAAATGAATAAAATATCAAAAGGATATCATTATAATTTATTTCCAACAAATATTTAGAGATAATGCATGCATGAAGCACCTGTGATATGCTCTTTGCAAATGATGATATAATAATTTAAAGAATACTATATACTCATGAGAACAATTAGGCTAGGGTGGGTGGATAGTTTAAAAAGATAATTCTGTCTTAATGGAGACAAATCTGCCATCTATTTTCAGCTTGTTCATTAAGTAATGCAGCATTTCATACAAGACTTATTTTTGCCACTTTTTATTGGAAAAGTCTTTTCATAAAAACCAAATAAAATACTGAGAACTAGATTGTTGAGAAAAATAGCACACATCACCTCCAAAGAAAAACTACAAATCATGCAAATTTGACAAGTAGACTGTCAAACATTTTAGAAATTGCCAAAATTTAACTCAACTACACATCTTAACACATTCCTTAGGACTTTGCTCACTTTCCAGCTCATGTCACAAGGGAATTTCGGTGTGAACCAAAACCAAAATCTGCTTTCAGGAAAATTTGTGGAAGAAACCATAAAATCACTTTTTTCTGACATCTGTGCTCATTTTACATATACTTTATGAAAAAATGGGACAATTACTTTGATCTGTAAAGCCTTTTCAAGCAAATTATTGAAACTAAGCAAAATATAAAATGGTCACAAAAGTTAAAGTTTTCATAGGACAAAATGCACCAATTTGTTCAATAAAACATCACCTCCCCCTTCCCAATTTTGGTGTGATCTGAGTTACATTTGTATGCTTTGGAAGAGTGCTATATCAGAATTATGGAATGGGTTTTGGAAATACCATATCACTGATATAAGTGCTAAAGTGATTTACGCACATTCTTGTAAAGGCAATATAAATTATACTAAAAAAAAATACTGGGCAGAAATTTCTGAGTTACAGGTCCCCAGCATCAGCCAAACAAAAAGGAAGTAAAAATTTTTTATTGCTAGTGTTTAATGAATTAAGAAAATATTAAACTCCACCTACTCAAGGAACAGAGAAATGTGTTCATAGAACATGAATGCCCTGTCACCTCCAACATACAGTTTATACAACCAGGAAGTTACATGTGCATGAAATTGACTAGGTCACAAAAACCACTTAAGTCTGATATGTAGGTCACAGTGGCCTAAATTTTAGTAGATGGCACTATGCTTAATAAGACCAATCCATTCACAAAGCTGTATGATTCTGGGACATATTAAACCTGAAAAAATGACCTAAGCACAAAATTTAACGAAAGTCAATGAAGCTTGAAATGTAAACCTACTCTTTTTAGTAAGTGTCGTGCACATCAAGATACATCTGTATACCAATTTGCATGTATTTGGGGTTAATACTTGAGAAAATGACCAAAATTCAAACTAAACCAATGTCAATGAAGCCTGAAATGTACATCAGTGACTCAATACCAAGCTGCATATTTTTTGGGATAATATGCCTGAGATTGTAATCTAAATGCAATACTTAAAATAAGTTGGTTACAGTTTTCTTATTCTTATATGATGGCATAGTACTTAACAAGATGTATCGCTCTTCATTATTGTCTGAGAAACTTGAGGCATAATTTAAGCAAAGTCACTGAAAAATGTAAAACTGAAAAAGTCAAACTGACACTCTTTCAGCAAGATAGTGTTTTCTCTGCCAAGATTCATCGACATATCAAGCTGCATGACTCTGGGGATAACAAAAATTAGAAAGGTAAAACAGAACAATCAAAGAAGAGATGGATGTACAGATGGGCAGAATAGCAAACACAATATGCTCCTTCAACATTTGTGGCATGGCATGAAAACAAAAATTACAGTAATGCAGTTAGAAAATAATACCTATATTTCAGAGGATAGGGAAAAGAAAACAAGCTAACATTTTGTATAAAAAGGGAGGTAATGCTTAACCGACTGATGACAATTCATTCACTCCTGAAATAATAAATTGCTGAATGGCCCTGAAATTACCATTCAATCATGAATATTTACACTTCAATGAAGTATACATGAGCACTTTAGATGAGAGGTGGTAAAACACATTGCACTTATAAAGGCCTTGGTAAACTGATGCAGATAATTCTATTTTTACAGTGAACATGTAAAAAGATGTAAATGACTGAATCCCATACTGATCATGGGAAACAAAAATGCACAGAAGTAATAAGAGCAGTTATTTGGTACATGAAATGCAGACAAGTACAGCAAATGACACGCACACAAAGAAATACAAATGCTTCTTATGATGGGCGATTATTAATGACATGTCGATGAAATGTATGCCAAAAGTTTCACGTAAATGAGCCAAGTTGTTGCATTTATTAAAATCATTTTACTATTTTTGTATTGTACAATTTACCAGCAAGGAACTACCTCCCCATAAAAATACATTAAATTTCTTTCACAATTTCCTTCTTTTTGCTACATTTTTGATGAAATTAAACACATTTTTTTTACTGGACTCTCTAGTGCAGGTGACCTTTCTGGATCACACATATTTACTGTATAATCCTACAGAAAGGCCAAGAGGATAAACCCAATAAACATTTTATTTTCTGCATAGGTTTCAATGCTTATTTCTACCAAATGCTTACAGCATATTTCACTGGTTAGCAACTCTCCAGGAAACAAATCAGAAATTTGAGAGAAAATAATAATTGTTTTCTTCTGGATTACATTAGCATGCAACAAGAGATGATTTTTTTCCTTAGTGTAGTGAAATATTAAAAACAATTTTAAAGAAATTATTGTCAATATAAAATTGTGCATTAATATAAGAAAAGCAAAATCATGTAGTTTTTAATATCATATGTTATCAAATAATAATTACTCAATATATTTATAATTTTCACCATCTATTGTTTAGCTACAATGTACAATAGGAAGGTAATTCCTTGTAAACACAGAAGCAACCTATAAGAGCTAACAGTCTATTGCTGGATTGTATACACTATTTTGTTTTCTATAATGTCCTTCCAACTGTGACCACTGAAGAATGAATAAAAAATTACACGATGATACATCAATAGACATTAGTATACACTAAGTGAAACTGCAGATATGTTACACATACATTAAGACAGTAACAGTTATGATCCCAACCACTGTGACACAGCATCAAACCAGTATTGCTTTGCCGCCACCCCCATCCCCAATATATTACAACAGATGAATCATTGGTCAAATATAACTGTAAAAGTGATGTGATTTTTGATTGGTTAAAATTTTAAAGTTTGCAACAGTAACTTGTATACATAAAGGCATATGAACAACACTTCACATGTAGATAACTAGCACAAATACACTATTAATTATTTTTATATTTATTCAAATTTAGATTTGATCATCAAGAAGAAAAGTGCTTCACCCAATCTGCCACTAAAAGTCAAATAGAAGATGACATCTCAAAATTTGCTTGGATAAAAAAGTAGAAAGCAAAGGCTACCGGTCACTTTGAATATAAAAGGTTGAAAAATGGAAACAATCTTAAAAATAAATCATACATGTAAAATGGACAAATATGATAAACATTTAATTAGAGTTATAACATTAAAGATCCAACATTCACACATAGACACTTGGAATGACATGTATAGCTCATATGAAGTGAATGGTCTTTGCCTACTTTGTAGGCATAAATTAGGAATAAAAGGCAAATAATTAGCACAAATATTTTCTTAGTACAGAAGCTGCATAAGTTAAGAGCCTAGAATATTACAGTGATTGGTCAATTTTATTCCACTTTTGAATACAATAGAAAATAGTGGAAAATCATGATTCAACAATAATTTTTTACAGAACTGGCTGTGATGTTAGGATAGCCAAAAATTTACAGACCACAAAAATAAAAGCATTATAGTTTCACCATAAACTGCATATCAAAAGCTCGGGAAATGGGAACCTGGATGGTGCAGTGGTTAGTATACTTATATTCTACCTCTATGTACCTGAATTCAATCCCCTGATTCAGTTCACAAAGATTTAATGTTGTTCATCCTTGGACAGAGATTTAAAATAATTTCTCTGGTTTCATCCACCTCTAAAACCCCTTAATGCCACTCACTACTTTTATTGTTGAAAAGTACACAAAAAAGCTAAATTCATTTCACTGCAAATTTTATTGCTAAGACAACTGTATCTTTTTCCACTCAAACTGATAGTCTTTCATAATGTTAATTCCATGCCCCTCAACAGGGACCCAACATACCTCTTGGTGATTATGGCAAGCTTCTTTCAAATGGAGTTTTGGATGAGTACTTTTTGCTTAGAATGTTTCAGTGCTACTAAAAGGTCACTTATGAATGCATCCAAAGCTGATGAACAGTATGAAACAGCTCACTCTGGCATGCATCCTCTGATTCCATTATCCATGAAAAATGAGTGACATCTATCATCACCACAAGTCTAAGTCACCAGGATTTACATCTAGATGCATGCTATGGGAATAACATTGCAAAAGCTTATCATTTTGAGTGAAGATCGATACTAAGATAGAGAAAGCTAGTTTAAAGTATTTAAAAGAAATAATTTGTATCCACAATTTTTAACAATATAGTTCTTTCATTTAAAGCATTATCAGATCTTGACAGGTGAAAAAAGCTGCAAAGGGTGCAGCAAAACTTCAAAATTCAAAGATGTTTGCAACACTGTAAATACTCTTTTAATGGATACATTTTGTAAACAGTACAAATATAGCCAACCTGTAACAAGTTTTACAAATGGCTGATTAATTGTGTACATTGCAGATGATCAGGCTGCATTACAAGCATTAGTGTTACTAGTCTTAAGTAAGAGCTCATTTCATCTAAAATGAAGCAGCTCAATGCATAATTTACCTCTTAATGCAAGCAGTTCATGGCATATTTTTCAGTATTATAAATTTTGTACCAAATGGAGATGTGTTTAAGAATTTGTTTATCACACAGCAATAAGAACTTTCACTAATAATTTGATGTTTCTATGTTTTATCACTGTGGCAGACAATGTCATGATGCCAATTTATTTTTAGCACAATGTTATAAGATGTATTTGCAAACATGTCTTAATAATAAATCTGCAAATAAACTTTTGTGCTTATTACTATTCCCAGTTCACATCTATAATTTAAATATGTAAATGTGAAGAAAAAAAACCCAATCACATTTGCCTACCACAACGTTATTTAGTTACTGCTTACTGGGAGTAGAGAGTAATATGTCAGTAATACCCGCATATCTGCCATTAAACTGATCCAGTCTTCTGCTGTTATCTGGAAAGGTAGTTAATGGACGAATTTAAATGTCCATTAACTACATGAATCTCATGTTGCAGTTCCACCAAATTATCATGCTTCTAGTGATTTACTATTGAAATATTACAAACACTTTATTTTATTCTTTCTTCCATTTATCTCGAGGTAGGGAAAAGGTAGTGACCTGTACACATTATGGCTGTCCAACACTTTTATGAGTGTGTTTATGTTTAGTTTGTAGGACAGGCCTGCATCTGAAAATATGCACAGTAGGGACTAAAGACAACACCATCAAGTAGGTATGTCCTTCAAATCCTCTGAAATGATTACTTCACCAATCAATACATGAATTACAAAGATTGATACATGGAAGCTCAGTTATTTTGAGCACATAAATGGATTTTGATAAGAGTTGAAAGTGAAGTATGAGACAGGCAACAGCAACAGCAATTCCAGTACAAAAATGTGCATCTCAACAGGTCATTGTGGGAAATTTATGCATTGTAGCTGTCCAAAACTCCTTAGAGAGTGTTTTTGTGTTACTTTGTAGGAAAGGCCTGTATCTGAAAATATGCATGTTAGATGGGTATGTCTGCTACTAGCTTATACTTAGCAAGAGATTTCTTTGATATAAGGGACAATATTAACCACAAAGTCTAGCCAAATATTACCTACAATGGTTTGCAAATGTCAGATTTGTATATGAATTTTCATATGCCATCTGCTATATATACTTCTATCTGAAAATGAAACTTTATGTCAATGAGCTCTTTGTGTTCTCAAGATCTGTAGTTTATACAAGGAATTAAGTGGGTTTTTTTTCTTCAGAAAATTGGAAGGATATACCAATTAGATGGTGATGAAATAGACTTTAACCCAAATCACAGCTGATATGTAAAAATTGCAAAATTACTAAATTATGCAGCTCCTGCATCTCCCTCAGCTCTTCATGGGGATTCTGCTCAATGCTGAGCCAAATGTAAAACAGCACAAAAATGCCCACTGATAGAAATGACTTTCATACTAATGCAAGCACAACTGTACAGTCACCCCTCTCCCACCCACCCCTTTAGCTAAAGTTAATTTGCACACTTTTCAGTCATTGCTGCACATTAATCCCAAAGTTAATGCAACCCTTCCATCATGTTCATAACATACTAATTGAATCAAAATTATTTACATCACAAAGTATAAAAATAATGGTGTGTATCATTCATATAGAACATTTAGCTCCATCACTAACACAGTTTTACTTACATGAATTAATAAATTAAACAATTTTCAAGTCTAAATAATGTTTTTAATAGAAGGCATATATTGTACAGGTTATATAAATTATGTTTATCTGTCTGACTTTAGAAGCAATGCAACTAAGTGAAATTAATCTATTACTTTTTGTCAACATTATGAAAGCAAATTTTATTTTGTAATATTTCTGTAAATACAAAAATGCCCATATATGACTATGACTATAAAAGACTCTGTTAGAAATGATACTTGCCTTTTTAGAAAGTCAATATCCATAAAACTGATGTTTTGGTACTTTTAAAAACTGTGCATTATGGAATAAGATTTCTCACCTGCACCTGCACCCATAAACTGTATCACAACTCTGTCCAAATAGCAAATCTTTCATGAAAAGCTTTAACACTGATGATCTCATCATTGCCATGAAAACTATATATCATATTGTAAAATGAAGCCAGACAAAAAATGTTTTGCTTGTAAACATTAAATTTACAGCATCCAAATAATAAATTATTGAAGTCCTAACAAGTTTAAGATATATATTTAGCTTTTATGATTTAAATAATTTGTGATGCAATAGGTTTTAATAAATCTATCAAGCACTACATCAATATGAGGCAACTTTGTAAATTATTTCTTTCATATTTAACCATACTCATGGAGAGGGATTCATTCTGAGAAACTGCATAAGTCTTCATCTAGTGTTATGCAACACCATCAACAATATAGACCAGGATCTACCATCACACAATGACTCAGACATGGGTCTATGTTACCCATCTGTTCTAGTGATGAACTGTGAAAACCAGATCTGATGACAATTCTTGGTCTTTCTAACTTACAAGTGATTACATACAGTATGAATTTTGCTAGTACATGAATAAGAAAAATCTGTTCTCTCATCAAGAAAAAAGAAAAGCCTGTGTAAAACTACAAAACTTGAAGGAACAATTAAGTTTGTATGAAACGTCAACATGAAGTTTTTGGATACTTTTATCAAATGAATATAATACTATCAAATATGCTGCAAATACATAACCTTTCCCCAATTACCCACAGCCCTTTGTCAAACAAATGAAACAAAATAAAAACTCAATTCTAATCATCAAAAAATTAAAAAATTTAATTTAAAAATATGTGATCAAATTAAGTCCTTGGAAGTGAGAAAGTTAGCCTCCTAACAAATGTAGATACATAAGTTGAGTTATTACATTTTAGATGTACCAGACTTTGAAAAACTGGCTAAGGTAGGTAATTGCTTAATACTAGTGACCTGTAAGGAAGTCTGACTGTATGCATCATCTGTGTATTACAATGCCCCCAAGGGAATATCACTGACCCTGATCTGTTATCACATACCTAGTTAGCAGATAAAAGTCTATTCTGCTTGTTAAAAATCATATGCAGAAAGAACAATGCTGACCCAATAACTGGTGAAGTATATATGGCAGATCATACACAGTCAATATTTGTAACTGGGGTACAGAATCTGCATCATACAGTCAATATTTGTATCTAGGGTGTAGAGTGTACATCATACACAGTCAATATTTGTAATATGTGTAGAATGTGCATCATACACAGTCAATATTTGATACCTGGGTATAGAATGCACTTCATGTAGTCAATTTTTGTAACCGGGGTACAGAATCTGCATCATACACAGTCAATATTTGTGACTGGGGTACAGAATGTGTATCGTACACAGTGAATATTTGTAACGTGTGTAGAATGTGCATCATACACAGTCAATATTTGTAACTGGGTATAGAATGTGGATCAAACACAGTCAATATTTGTGACTGGACACAGAATGTGTATCACACTAAGTGAATATTTGTAATGTGTGTAGAATGTGCATCATACACAATCATTATACTGAACTGGGGTATAAAATAGGCATCATACAAAGTCAGAACACAATATGCAAATAAATGATCAATCATTTCTGGGTAACAATATTTCACATCTGTCAGTGAATAAAATCTAAAAGTACTTAAAAGATGCATAAAAAGGCAATACAATTTGAGGTGATGCAGAAATGTTTTAAAACAGTATAAAAATTTAAAACTGAATTCTAAATAACAAATAAATATTACAGTAAAAGCATAACAGCTGTGCTGAAAATAATAACCTCAGTCCTAAGTTTTCAGCATGTTATTAGTGGGCAAATATGCTTAAACACCCTAATCTACTTGCAATAATATTCTCAGGTATGTGTTCAGCTGAAAATAGAGTAACCCCAGAGTTTAGACCGCATAATGCTACTTCAGATCAAAGTTAAATATTTTCATTCTACAAATTGTTTTGAGCAAATAACACAGATTCTGATTTCACAATGGAATTTGCAGCACCAGCTCTGGGTTTAAGCTGTTTGCAGTGTGATCTGACTTGCCGTATTTCTCTGACTAAAAGACAGGACGAGCAGAATATAATTTTCAATAATAGTACCACGATTTTTTTACCTTTTGGTCCCCAAATCAAAAGGTTGCTTCGATGACTTAAGTGCAAGTTCTTAGCAAATTTTGATCAAGATGCACATTTTTCATTCAGTGACCTTTGATCTTTTGACCCCAAACTCTACTTATTTCTATCTTACCCAGGTATGTAGTCCAAAAGTTAAAGTTGTCAACATTTTTTTCTTTCATTTACAGAGATCCTGACCTTGACCTTTTGATCTGAAAATTATATGTTTTTTTTTCCTTTCCTCATTCAAGTTTAGTCCAGGTCTGGGATGTACAACTAATTAACTATTTTTTGTTGTTGCAGTCAGTGGTCTTGAACTTTTATCTTTTGCCCCCAACAACCATAGGTTTCTTCCTTACCCCAAGTGCATGATATCCACAAAGGGATGTAATTTTATTGTGTGCAAACTTGCCATTTCTTTTAGTGACAGTGACTTTGACCCAAAAGATTTCTTTCTTTTATCAGGGAAAATTTTAGTTACAATGTTTGGTGGAGGTAATAGTTGTATAACCACAGTTATCATGCAGAAAAATAAAAGTTAATTGACAGATGGAGAGAAAGGACTGAGATAGGTCAATATATATAATGCTTCTCCAAAAGGCAGGCATATTATTCTCCAATATGGCCCTGTCATATTAGTGTCAAGTCAATGACAATTTGGCGTCTTGAACTTCACTATTCATCAGGTTGAAAAGTGACAGCCATTCTTTGAAACTATGTGATTTACAATTTTGATTAAATACCTTCATTATAAAAGCAATCAGGTCAAATCAAATCTCATTTTTTTTAAAAATCCTTTTATGTTTCATCCAAGCATGACCAGGAAAGCAGTATAATTTCCTTTATTGTGTTCAACATGAAAATTTTATACCCACACATGCAGCAATAACAGATCTAGAAATTCCATCTGAGGATATTTATTTTAAATCATAACCTAGCATTAAGAGACACTCAGTTCATGTGTATTTATTATAATTTTAAATTGAATGCATTGGAATGTAATTTTTGTGTGATTAGTTTAATGCTAGTTTATAGTACCACACTGCACAAACAAGGATCAGTTCATTTCTTCCATTACAATGGTTTCAACTCCAACAATAGGATGGCATGTTAGCCATAAAAGCAGTTTTCAATGTCATTATAGCAAGTAATTTTAATCGTAAATCTTAAATTCCAGATAAGAAAGAAGAAATGCTTAACTATTTTCAAAATAAAGCTAAGATGATGTAACTGCTAGAGCCGATAAACATGTCTAATGCCTTTTTGAAATGTTGATGATCCCAAATTTTTGCTGGCAATCAACAGGTAAGCAGTAATACAGAACGACCCTGACAAACTAGATTTCTGCATTAAAACAGTGTGAGTATTCAATTCTTATTTTGAAAATTCTAGACAACAGAAAGGTTTTGACATAAAATTGTAGGAATAAATGATTTTAATACAGCACTTTAAGAATCTGTATAAATATTTGAATGACTTGCTAAATGTCTTTCATGCCATGGGGACTAAAAAGCATGAACAAACATTTGATTCCTGCACAAAACATACTGTTTGCAAACATTTTTGTTCACCCTATGACTGAAGGGGGTGGGGGCGAGATTTTTTTTGAAGGCATTTCCCCCATCTGTCTTAAGTTTCTCATAGGGATGGGGAGTAGCGAGGGGTGGGAAGGTGTTTAATTATGGGCATTGGGAATATATTGTATACGATTTTATGCATAATTACTTTTACTGCAGAGGAATACTAACCTCACAATAAAGACAAGTGTAATTTTGACTACTCTTTAACAGATGAAAACAAGGGGCTTGTTTTGTGAAGTCTGACCTGGAATATGATTTTTCTTGTAGTCACAGTACTGGTGTTCTTTAGTCTGGATAGAATTACAGCTTTGAAGAGAGTGTAACTGAGGATTACCAATGGCTTGCCATTAGCAGGCAGTATGTACAGGGGCTGTATGCTGTCACAGTATGTGCACAGAAGCGAATACTGCAGCCAAATCTCCACCTTTATTCTGACTTACTGCACTTGACATAACACCCATACCGTGCACGAAAGAAATGTTTATCTCAGTAACTTTCATAAGGTTTAAATTCATTACAATAACTGCACATCAGTGATAATATAAACATTGTACTCTTCCCCTGTTCATCATACTAGGAGTGTTAGCTTTGTTTATCAAGTTTGGGAGATCTCTACACTGGAAGTGCATTATCTCCTTAAATATGGTCACAAAGAATAAAGCATTACTAAAATTCACATGAAATTGATTTAAGCCATTAAGTAGTATTAAGACACCTGTCATACATAGGCAAAAATTAAAACTAAGTGTAATCTGCAATGACAAAGCTCATTTTCTATATAGCTTTTAACAGTCTCCAGCAACCAATGTAACACTGTCATACAAATAAATTCAGACTAAATTGATCTTGGTCCCGATTTGAAAATAAAGTTGTTTACAGTATTTTATCTTTAAACTTTAACTTATCTTTAAAACTGTAACATTTTACCTTTTAATCAATACTTTAAAGCCTGCATTGTGCTGACATACCATGAAACCACCTACCTACCCATACATCAACCTGGAAATTCACATATTGTGACTGGGCATAAATAAAACAACAATAAAGAACATTCTTTTCTTGGATATTAAATTGGAGTTAATATAATGAAGGTGATGCAAACCAGAGATTAATATTGTTTTTGTATTACTTTTTAAAATTATTGCATTTAAAACCTGCTCAATAAGTTATTATTGTCCACCCTTAGAAACCTGACTGAACCTGGTATATGTCATAGGTTCTAATGAACCATGGAGAACCAGTCAGCAGTACAAACATTGTTCATTCTTCAGTAATTACCTTAATAAGCACTACACAGGAGGCTGCACTTGAAAAAAACAAGGTATGTAATCTACTCATTTAATTCCAATACTCATTCATATGAGCAATACGCAGTTAACCTGTTGAGGGTAACATATCACATTTATCAATATACAGTCAGTAATATGGAAAGTTTACCCATGAATAAACATATTCATATCTTTATCCAACTGTACAAGTCAGAAAACTGCCTTCTGAGTACACAAAAATGTATACACATCTACCATCAACCAAACTATGTTGAGTATGCAAAGATGTATACAAGTTTACCATCAACCAATCTATGTGATCATAATGAAGCTATGTTAGTATAGCATAAATTGTAGGTTACAGTGACCAATGTTGGTTTTAATAGTGTAATAGTACAAGAGATGCACCCAATCATTAAGTTTCATGCCTGAAACATACAAAGAACCCAATAAATTAACTCTGAATAATGAATTTAAATAAAGTTACTGAATAATGAAATACAGACATTATTTTGTAAAAACAAATGTATAAATGATTGAGATGCATCTACTCACCAAATTTCATGATTATTGGTAGGATCTTATGCATACACCTTTGCCCAAAACTTAACCAAAGCCAGTAAAAGATGAAATATAGGTCACAATGAGCATCTTGTATTGTTAGGATATGACAGTAACAGTAATGCATATCATCAAATTATGAACAGTACCTGAAAAATGAACAAAGTATAAAATGCAACCTATATCAGTACAGTGTAAATGTGGCTCATAATGACCTACAACCAAAGTGAATAATGCATCCTAAAGTTTCATTGCTTTAGATAGGATGGCATGCACATAGCATGTCAAAACCAATGTAGTCACTAGCTGAAAAATCAGAACCTAATCTGGTAAAATTTAATATATAGTTCATAGTGACCTATTCTAGTACTATTGTAGTATTAAGAGAGATCAATGCAATTATTTAGTTTAATGATTCAAGAAACAACAGTGAATACATGAAACTGAACTAAAGTATGAAAATATGGGTCAAAGTTAAGGCCAGTAAAATATAATATACATGTCAATGATCTTTCGTGGTAAGGGTGTGGTGCTAAGGTGTGGTACTGACAGAAGTTCATACAATCATCTAGTTTAATGACTATCACAGCTTGAGAAAGAAGCTTACAAAAAAATGTAAGCTTGCAAAGTGTGAACTACACATTACAGTGACATATTGGTGTGACAAGGATTTCATCAGGATGCATCCCCTCAACAGGTTTCATTATTCCAGGCACAAAAACTTTTATTGCAAAATACCTGAGCTAAACGCAAAAATTTAACCAAGATTGTATATCTAATGCATTTGTATGTACAAAGTTAGCCTCCTCAGATGATGTGAAACCCACTCCCAACAGTAGCCCATGATTTGGCAAGAAAGAATGGTTGAGATTCAGCAATGCTGTACACACATCCTTTTATCTGTGCAGATGCTGATGCAGACAGCAGTACAATAACTTATCTATGTTCATACTGGTGAGCTAAAACTTATGATGTCCTAGGCAGGTTTTTGCAGCAGCTTCCTGCCTGAAATGCATGATGGGATCAAGAACTGTGTGCTAAAGTAAGGAAATATTTTTCTAGAGTTTAGACCAAAAGACATGGATGGTTTTATTTTTATTTAGTAAGGTACATGTTTGTGTCATGTCAAATATGGGAATTTGTATCATAAACAAAACATGTCCCTATTGATTGATTATTATTGGTCAGAAGTGACTTAATTGGTCTGAGTGCCAGAACACTTTTTGTACCACAAAGAAATGATAAATTATTTAAATAAAAATTTCTAGCTATAGTCAATATAGCCAAACCAGTAAATAATAAAGTTTACTTTTGAAAATGAAAATGTCTTACTAGCTTGATGCACTTAAGTCAACGCAAAATAATTTTCAATAAAGCTAACATTATATTCAATTAATTTTGCATTGCTATGGCAAAATGCAATTATACAGCAAGTGGAACTGTTAGGGTTGACTATTTTTGATTCTCTTTATGCAGTGTACAATGGATCTGCGCTGCGTGATAAACTGATTGGATGAGAAGGACTACGCTGGAATGGTTTCTTTGGCAACCGGTAAATAGCTTTAAGTATCTGGCTGAACTTGGGCCTGTCCTCAGTATGGAATGACCAACACATAATTAACACATCCTGGAAAAAAACAAACATGCATAATAAAATACTATATAACATACTTTTTAAATGATTAACATTTTTCAAATTAGGGTGAATTTTTTATTTTCATGTGTACAAGTTATGGAATTTCACAAGCATTGTCACTTTCAACAATACTTAATATCCACTGAATGTGGAAGCGGTTGTATTGTAAAAACAAATTACAATTGTCTGGTGGGTCTTTCCTGGTTTGTAGCAGCCATGAAATCAATAAATATTGGCACCCCACAAAACTAGAGAATTTACAGTCCTTCCATAAAAATAAACTTGAAACATTCACATCCATAGTGATTTCTCATTTTCTTGCTCTCATTTTCTAACTCATAAAATATAAACATGTGAAAAATATATTTATAAAAAAATTGTTATGTGATAAAAGAAATAACCAGTATAATTAATTACATAAGTAACATGTATAAAGCTTTAGTCTCCAGCAACTAGGGTAAAGATAAGACGTCATGCAGAAAATGCAGACTAAAGTATTTCTGGCAATGAAATGCTCACTCCCTTTCGAAGTAATACTTTGTTTCAATCTTTTTTAAAAAAAAGCTTAGAACTTAACTTTGAAACAGTTGGATATGTTTGCTCACTTGGATTACATAACTTGACAACTATGTCACTAAAACAGCTTTATACATAGTATTGTAATAACACAAACCATGTAAACTATCTCAAAAATTGTATTGTAATCTGACCTATTTACTATAGGCTAATAAGAAAACTTTCCTAAAGATAAAGGCATTTTTTAATATGTGTTTGTATGTGTATGTAGTGTTTTATGGCATTTTTTAGCATACAAGTGGCTATATAGTGCCAACCAATGGTTATGTTCCAAAAATGTAAAGCAAAATTGCAGAAAAGTTAGGAAGATAAATCCCTGCAAGTAAACATATAATTAAGTACAAGTTAAAAGACAGTGTTAAGATGTAATAATTCTGTAAAATATCATTTTTAATAAGCATAGTCTTTTGACAATAACTAAAGTCATCCAAGATCTGTACCAATGACATTCACAGACACAGCACTAATTTGTGGTCTACAAATGCCAAACCACTTTCAAACAAATTGAAATTATAATTCACCATTTATTTCTCAGCCCATGGATTTCTTAATGGGATGCAATGACAATTTAGTCACAAGTGTTTTAGGAGAAAAGGCACATGAGGTTATTATTTTTATTTAATGCTAGAAATTTTAAAGGTTTATGAAATATATAAATTAAGACATGGTTTGTAACAAAGAAATATTTTCTCATTGGAGCAAATATAATATTAGAAAAAAAAGAAAAAACTTATATTTATTATTGTGTAAAGAAATTCGGATCTTTAATTACAACAAAGCACATAGTTTATTCTTGCCTGCAGTAGTACATTTTCTCAAGCAACGTTTTTTTTTAATACTTTATCTTTAGTTATAAATTACACCTTATTCCCTTTAATCTTTAAGGTGCATTACTTTGCTAATTTCTTTAAATTGGTCCACTAAATATTTTTCCTCCAAGAACACTTACCTTAACACATTCAAATTAGGAATTAAGCTCTGCTTCCACTCCAATCCAACCCACCCAGGAAGGTGAAAGAAAAAAAAATGTTTCTTTCCCAATCTATATACAATACTGGCACAGTTCAGGAACTTTCAGCTATTATCTCCACTAACCATCACTAGGTGGCAACCCAACATTTGGAGGTTTACCGTTTAAGTTAAGGGATACATCAACAACAAGGATGCTCCTATTTGAGTGAAGGTATGACTGGGTTTAACCGAAATTAGATCATTTAAAAATTCTCAGTGAAACTTTATTTAATTTTAAAAAATGTACTTTCTAGATTAAATATCTTCTCCATTCACATTAACATAATGAAAATGGGTAATAGGAAATGTATAAGTATCTGGCCCCTACCATGTGTATTCTTTGAAGGACAAAATGGCTAAGGTTCCGAAATTAAATATAAACTGCTCTCCTAACATGAAGGCAGAACAAATGACATTTGGGTAACATGTGATTTCAATAAACAGATAAAGAAACAAATTATGTTTTCATACTGAGACAAAAAAATCCATGAAATCACTAAACCCTTGCCTGTTTGGAGGTTGTGCTAACATCAACTGGATCCGGTAGCCAAATGAGCCTGAGTCACTGGACCCACCAGATTAAAGTTTTATGTTTGTGATACTAAATTTCAGAGACAAAACTCAACAAGGTCAATTGTGCATGCCAGCCAATTGCTTCTAAAATAGAACCTAAATATTGTGTTTGTATGCTAAACTCATATATATCGCTCAAAGTTCATGAGCCAAAGATCTCATGAGGCATATCTGGTAATGTGATATATCAGAGACGCTACCAGAAGAAATAGACATCAGACCCCACAACCCTTCTCCGTGTATTTCAAGAAGTGCTTTAGGGCACAAAATGGGTTTTGCATCACTGCTTCTCTTTAAGTATTAATCAAGGTGAAAAAGCAGATTTCCACATTTTAATGGCAAAAGATTCTTACTTGTAAGCAGACCACAGAATCAGAGTTGCATAAAGTTAAAACTCATTAAAGATACCAATTAGTAAACAAGGAAAATGATCTGGATTAATTCATGTGAAAATTGGCCAGGAGGTCTGATAGGTCCTTATTATGGCCT
>QKMX01364236.1:47342-58562 GCA_003401595.1 Venustaconcha ellipsiformis | reverse complement strand
TGATGCAACAGTGCTAGACATCACTATAAACTGCCACACTACAAGACATCCTTGCAGTATGACTGAAAAATTATTAAAGCTCCATTAAAAATCCATCACACATACATACTGTACAAGGACAGAAGAACCATATGCACATATTTTGTCAGTTCAGTAATGTCTGTTTCAGGGAAATTGTTTGAGCAGTTAACTAGTTGAAAGCAAAGAATTATGTCACTATACATTTACAACCAAAAAAAAATCTGGAAAAACTTTTATGTACACAATTACATAATCATATCTACCCATTAAGTTTATGTAAATAATGTCTGTCAAGTTTCACAACAGTTCCTCAAAAGCTGTTGGACTAGGTGAATGCACACAAGGGGCATAACTCAAGAAAAGCACATCAGAGCATTCCAACAAAACCACATGTACATGTTCACCTCCTACCAATATCTGCCATGAAAGAATTATCATACAAGTATTTAACAACAAACAAACGCTGGAAAAATTCATAAGAGCTTGATGAGAAAATTGTTTACCTCATGTCAGTAATTTTAACAAGTTCCATCTTAGATTCATAAAAGATGACATAAACGTTGCACACAAGAAATTTGGTAAAGCAGACAAGTTGTATACTATATGTCACTGCTGGACATGTTGAATGTCAGATCAGACCACTGTTATTCCAGAACATAAATCCTTCAGTGTTAACACTGTTGATCTGACCACCTGTACTGTGGTAGCAATGATTTTCAAAATGGCTACCATAGTGGCCATGTTTGATGTTTGATTGGCACAATTTTTATATGGGACCAACTACATGTCAAGAGAATTCATTTAATGGAAACCCCATATAAATAATAAGATCCATCAAGGAATAGTGATAACACAATTTTCAAGACAACAGCCAGGATGGTCATGTTGGATGTCAAATCAGTTCCATTTCCATTTAGAATCCAGTTGTAAATCTTTCTGTGAAAATCCCATGTCAATATGACCATCAATGAAGGAGTAGCAACAACAAGACTTTTTCAAGATGACAACTATGGTGGTCATATTGGATTTACAGGGGAGACACCATTTTTATTCAGAGCCAATTATGATGAAATTACATGCCTAGTTTTTGACCTTCTTAAAAAAAATAAAAGAAGAAAAGTAATAAGAAACAAATGTTAACAGATCATAGACCAACGACAGATGCAGGTCCATCACATAAGCTCTTCTGGTCTTTAATAAATAGAGCAAAAAAAATGCATAGTCAATGAAATTAAAGAAAACTTTTATTTACAGCATAAACTAATATGCATATAAATTTTTGTTTATAAAATACGGATCACACTTTGTTTCTCACTTTTGCATCCATTCTTTGTTGCTATAAATCTATTGACATATTTACAGATAAAAAACATTCATATATGAATTATGAAAATGTCACAGCATGACACTTCTATTTCAACTTTGCATTTAACCAGACAGCTTAAACAAAAAAAAAAATCTAAATTATTTTAGAGCCTGTCTAAAACTTATATTTTTTAAACAAAGATGATTCCATTTTATAAATCCATGTGTTCAATAACCATCCCTCCCAGTTAAATACTGCAAAAAAGCAACAACAACAACCCGAAGTAGTGTTTTCTTTTTAGAAAAATGTTTGCTTTCCAAAAATAGAGAAAAAAGCAACTCTGCAAACAAGATGTACAGTTATGTAGTAATATTTTAAATTGGAGCATGATAACTGACAAATTGAGATTATCACATGCCTAAACAACAATAGCTTTGTCCATCCAAGATCTTCTCATAGAAATATAACCAAGTAATTAAAGAAAAATTATTGATACTGACATGCAACCCTAAGCTGCTGGCACTAAATGCAATCATTTTGAAATTTAATGCAGAATTCAAAAAAAAGTGAATAAGTTTTCTAAAATAGAATGCTTCACATCATATCACACATGCAAATAAATTCTTTAAGTGAAATTACAAAATACTGCAACAACTCCAAACTATGAAGTGAAAATAGCTGCAAACAAAACTGCATCACATGGAATGTGATGCAATCTTTCTATGCATATATCTTTACAAAAAGTTCACAAGTAAGCTAAAACACACACATGTACATATATTTAGAAAGTGAACACTAAATAGAAATTCTGATTTTAAATAAGCATTAAATGTACAAAGTATTATAAATTATTTTCAACATCTCATGAGGCAGTGACTACAAAATTTATCTCATGCATAATGCACATTCTACCAACCCATTATGCACCAGTGGATCAGTGTCTGCACAGTGTAGATGTATATTTGCCATCCCATAATGCACCAGCAGATCAGCATCTACATGTCTCAGAGTTTAACAGTTGGGTATGTACTACACATGAGAAAACTTTGTATTATGAACACATCAATAACAAGACAATCGTTTAATTAGTCCTCATACCCTGATAACTGATTATCTGCTGATTTAATGCATTTGATTAAAAAAAGCACAAAGTAAAAAAGTAAATCAAACATTGGAAAAAATTTTTTAGTATTTGCTGCAAAATTAATGAGTTATTATTAGCTCAAAAGACATAATCTATGTGAATAATACTAGAACCTGACCAAAGCGACTCAATCTAATCTTTCATTATGATGGCTGAATCCATCTGACAAGAAGATTAGGTACTGGTAATAACAAATATTGCTTAAATTCGATATATGGACAAGTGGTTCTTCAATAACATGCATTCAGAATGCATACACACTAGTTTGCCTACCAAGTCACTGGTTGACAGTTCAATATAAAACTTTGATGCCATGCAGTTACCACTACAGTTAAAAATTAGTTGTCTTATTTGTATAAAAAAGTAAATGGTTTTATACACAAGAGAACTGCAAAATATTTACAAGTCTACCCTTACATACTTCAAACAAATCCCAAATAATAAAACTGACACAGCTAATGAATATTTCCTATACTGGCTATAGACAAGGACCTATTGTAGCTGAAGTTTTGCATATCCTTGTGATGCAAGGCTTCCTTTGTTTACAGAAAATAAGATGTCCAGAGATCACAAAGACAGGGTAATCAAAAATCACAATACTAGAGGTTTTAGAAACAATTTTGAATGTGATGCTGATGGTATGCTGGGCAATTCCAAGAGCAGAGAGGACATGTTATTAATCAAGTGGACATCTCAGTTTCAACTTGCTGATAGGAAAAGAATTCACAAAACTTTGCAGATATGCTGGTTAAAAGATGGATCCCCATCTAGTGTTAATTTTGTCCACAAACCCTCAACTTGAAGGCAAAAGACTATGTTTGCATATATTGGCAACACACAAAATGTTATTGCTTCATCAACAAAATGTGAAAGAGTACTGTATTTTTTCAGTGAAAACTTTATCAACTACATGATGTAACAGTTCCATCATACCACCTCTATTCAAGTTTACATCAACTGAGTAAAATAAACTTTTGCTAATTTTCATAAAAACCTCAATCATTATGAAATTGAAAACTAAAGTAGTTTTTACCATTGTCTGTTCATTCCTGTTTGTTGAGTGATCTGTACTTTAGTTGTCATCACAAAACATCCAGACAAAAATTATTGCTTGCTGTCACTGTTTACAATGGCACTTTGGTACTGATTTGGGTTTTAAAAAAAAGTGGACATATGGTCTATAAATTACTGTACAGGGGGTATTTCATGTGTTTCCAATACAGAGTGATTTCCTTGTGACTTCTCATTATGATATTCAATCTGGTTTACATTGGATCACATCTGATGGATGGACTCATTAAAAAATTTAACATATTTTCTCTGAGCATTTATAGCTATCTTCCAAAGAATATGGATAAATGAGAGAAATAAAGGGAGTAAATGCCATTCAAAGGTATGTGTAATAAAACTAAAAAAAATTACATCTATATTGAAAAAGTTTGTACAAAATACCTACTTAAGAATTTACAATGAATTAGGTCTTTTAAGTTTATTCATATGAAGATGAAATATGGAACCTTTTAGTTATAGCATGTTTTGTATTTATTTCAGTTATGGTGTACAAAATAACATTATTTATATCTTTATTTTGATTTAAAAATATATCAAATTTGTCAATTTGTAATGCAAAATATTTATGTGGACTCGTGTGGTATAAATTAACAGCCTATACCTGTGCATAAAGTTACACCCTTTTATGTGCCTGAAACCTAATTCTAGTATTTCAACCTAGATCATGTGTTATCTTTTCCCACAAGCAGGGCCCTGGGAGGATGAGTGATCTAAAATGTTTGCCTTACCTGATCACTGCCGTCTCACATCAGTCCATGTTAGTTTGAGTCTGGGACTTGGCATATACGTATAAGTGAGAAAGCTGTTGGTAGGTTCCCCAAGTCCGTGATTCTTACGAGGGTTTTCCTGGGTTATATCTCCATCGGCTATTCTGGCCACCACAAATAACTATCTTGTGTTGAGAAAAGATGTTAAACCCAAAACAACATTTCCCACAAGCAGGATTTATTCTAGAATGATAAATCTGTAAATTTTACAGTCAAAATGAATGAGATTTTATACCTACGTGTTTAGCAAAATGGTGGTGTTGAGTATCAATTGACAATCAGAAGAAAGCATAATCATGAATGGGCAAATAAGAAAATATTTTAAATGTTTTATATTTGTGAACAAATGAACATTATTTGGAAACACAAATCTCCCAGACCTTTGGATAATAGTTACTGCTGCAGATCCCACAAACAGCTGCTCACACAGATCAGCAGAAACTTAACAGACCAGTTGTTTAAGAACTAAACTTCATACTTTACAGGATGCATGAATAGCCACAGTGAAATGATGGCCTTTCTTCTGTAATGTTTCAATGATTTTCATGCTTCATAATTTTTTGACTCCATAAAGAATGACGTTATATTATAATAACAAATAGTCACAAAAATCCTAACTAATCTCAAGAAATAAATAATAAAACTATTTTAACCATTCATTTTTTTACAAATACTGTCAAAGAACACAAAAAGGGTGTGTGAATACAAAAGAAAATTCTTTTCTTGCACTATGGACTAATAATTTCTAGTTTTCTGCATCAAATTATGTGATATTAAAACAATTTAAAAACTTTCTACCAAGTCTTGGTAAAAATGTTTAATTACAGCAATATCTACATTTAACATCTACATGCCATTTTCAGTCAAGGTGCCATATTATTCACAAAACATATATACTGTAAAACCAATACTAAATTCATGACAAATTGCAGCTCCGTTCCCCTCTACATTCAAAGCTGGATCTGAACGAAAATATCTCACATCAGGAATAGTAAGCAATTTACTTGTATAAATATATCTCCATGTCTGCCACATTCCACTATTAACAAAAGATGCGGATCAGTCCAAGGACAAGAAAAAGAGCACAACTTTGTGAAAATAGTGGAATCAAAACATTTTTTTCATGATGACCATAATTTAAACCAAGTTTCACTGCATCTACTTAATACTGACAAAAATGCCTTCACAAAATTCTCATACACTGCTTTCAGCCATTAATGAATAGTGGGAGTTACTCGTACAAATTCAAGGAAGCAAGAAGTTTGTCAATAAGAATCTTTATATGACAACCATTATTTTTTAGTGTTACCAAAATATTTACAATAGTCACAGCATTTCAAACCTGGGGGGAGGGATTAGTTAGGATAGTGTTAGGGTTGCACTAAAATTGCAGAAGCAGTGGTTTGCTGAAATGCATAATTACCAAGTATGACCATAATAATTACCAAGTATGACTATAATAATAACCAAGTCTTATGGCAACCAATTAAAAATTAAATAATGACTTGTGCTCATATCATTGTGTAAGACAAAGGAAGGTCATATAGATGGAAAGTCACTAATTTACCACCATCTGTCATCAAAAGTATTATGGACAAGTTGCCAACATAACTACTAGGGACATGTTACCATCAAAAGTCTCAAAAACAATTCTGCAAAATTAGTTGTACCACCGACTTAAGAAATATACACAAAGGCAAACAAATAATGCAATATTGTAAATCTCCAAATTATTTAAAAATTCAAGTTATTAAAGTAATCAAAGAACAAGATGAGACATGTACCATCTTGAAAGTTTATCCATGATTCAAATGTAATATTTTCTTATAAACAATACCTGACTAGTACAATATTGAATTTTTTTTATAGATAAAATATGAAATGAACACCATTATCTTATTCTTGTACAAGTATAAATTTAAAAATTTCATTTATGAAAACCTTGAGAACTTTAGCATGAAATATATTTTTTTAAAAATAGACCAGATACAATGAAACAATGGATATAATATAAACAAGATCTATTACATGTACAACATGTAACAAAGGAAACGAGATTCATTTACTTTCTATACATTAAGTAATGCAAATATCATGTGGGCATCAGAAGTACAAAGTGAGTGCAACAATGAAGTGATTCATAAGATGTGAAAAATTTATTATAAGAAACAAAAATGAGGATGCAGCTTTTTTAACAACAAGCGACTCATCTGATGTGAAAAATTTATTACAAGACATGAAAATATGGATGAAAAAGGATATAACATATTTAATAACACACAATAATGCATAATGTTCCAATCAAATGGCAATTAAATATGTCATGAACTGAATGTGAATGTTTGACATTAACATGGCAGATATTTGCAAGGGAAGTGGAATTTAACACACTTCTTGACAGATTGAACAAACTACAGATTTAGGTCAAAATTTAAGAACATGATAGTTTACATCTTTATAACTAAATTTTGTATTAATAAAAAATCCCATTAATCACCACATGATTGTCATAGACAAGATCTTGTAAATGTGTCTAATCCAATGGCTCTCCCTCAGGCAATTGCTTCACCTGTACCATATACTTGAAATACAATTACAAATACTGAAGTCAAAGAATGCAAAATGACTGACCTTGCAATCACCCTTCATTTAATGTCATTAATAAAACACCTGACTAATCTGTGTTTAGCAGTGCACATATAAATGAATGATAATATAGTACCAAGGCAATGAGTCAAGACCCTTGCCAAGGCAATGGAGGTCTTGCCCTTAGACTTATGCACTAGCTGACTCAGGCTGGATTATATAGAGCCAAGGCAATTAAGGCCTTGTCCTAAAACACTCATACTAGCTGACCCAGGCTTGTCTTGACTATATAATGCCAAGTATATGGAGGCCTTGCCACAAGATACACACACTGGCTAATGAGGACTGGTTTAGACAATATATACTGGACACCATGTACATTTGGCTCACCTCTTATTTAGCATGACCGCAATCTTTCTTTTGTTAGCTTTTATAGCATGGATAAAACATCTGTTGAATCGACTGACTAGTGACTGACCAAAACATTACTGTATATAACTGTTTATAAGTCGTGTCCAACTGTACTGCACAGACCCAGTTTTGCTGCTGCATAATGTAATGGTAAATCTGGGTCTATGCAGTTTGTTAGTAGAACAAAATAGGCCTTATGTGATGGCAGATCAAAGTATATTTTCTCCGAGTTAGACACTACATACCAGCAAGTATACACAGCATATACTTAAAATTTAAAATTATATAACAGATTTCTCTAGCATGACACCTGCAAAGCACATGTCCTTTATGTTTGCATGACAAATTTACCAGTTAGATTATGGTTCTTATTCTCAAACTGTTCACACTATTTTCTCTGTAGACTGATATTTTAAGTTAATATGAATGTACAAGCTTAAGGATCTCAGAGAAGGCAAAATCAGATTTTTTTTTTTAAAAAGTCCAGAACAAAACTGATTACACAAAGGAGTCAAAATTTAATGTACTATAAGCAGAGACATTTCAAACTGATGTCGTCTGTACAAGTAAATAATGGTTTTTATAACCTTGTTTATCTGTACTGCATGAGAAACACAAAAAGAACAGAAAAATGCAAATTTGGATGAAAAGTTTGGGTTCTATAAAATTATTGCTTGCACAATATTGCGGTATTTGACATTTGGAAAATATGTCATTTATACACAGCTTATGTTACAAGCAATTTAAAATCAAAATCTTTTGTTTACAGATTTGTGTGCATTTTCTCAGTTTAATATCTATCCCCAAAGTTAGGATCATTACACTGAAGAGTAAGGGAAGAAGTCAACTCCCCAATCAATTAATAATCAAATATCTGCTGACTTAGTTTTTCAAAATTCATCAACTTATCAATTGATGAAGATTAGATCTCGCATCAGATACAGAAAGAAAGTGTACATTGGTTAGTTTGTTTTTTCTTTCTTCAGTAAGATGCATTTATTGATGTAATATTAGCTTTCCATAACTCTAAGTCAGTGCAGCCAATTTACAGCAGGTCCTAAATTAGTGCTGATTTTCCAAGGACTTGTCTTTGTGTATGCAACAAAAGTCACAATCACATGATTTTATCTCCAGTTTCTCCCAGAATTCCGAGTGTAACAAAACAGTTAAGTAAAAATTGATGTTATATCTAGTATGTAATAATATAAAATCATAATTTCACACGCAGTAAGCAATGACTTTACAAAGGTGACATCCTTAATATTCAGGTAGATAGAATAAACCAGTAATGACAATGAAAATGGTTTGGATAAACTAGGTTCCACTGCATAGCCATCAATACTTCTGTCAGAAAAAAGTTATTTTCATATTTTGTATACTTTGATGAAAAATTAACAGATCCACTGTGTGGATTGGTCACCGGAAGCAAAGCTAGGTCAGTTGAGGAGTTTCATCAAGATGATTAATTTCTTGATGCCACTTCTAATCTGCCTTCGGCCAATGATGTCTGTGATTAGACTAGTTGAGGTATTTCCTACATTTCTTTGAGCCACAAGTACAAGGAATCTTCACATCCTCAATAGGGAATTTGTAGTCATAGGTCAGCTCTTCACCTCGGTTGATTCTGTAACAATATAAACACACACAATTAGGAAAAGAATGTAATATAGAAATTCTTGGATTATTTTTAATGAACTACGGTAGGTCTTAGAAAACTCAACTCTCAAGTTTCGAGGTCTGCTTGTTTTGAGTTTCCAAGGTCACAACAAAATATTCACTGACTACTGAACCATACTTCTGGTAGTCATGAGAATATAATTAACTATAAATCACCATCTTTGAATGAGGTACAAAATTTTAATTTATTTTGTAAATTATGCACCTCATTAATGTGATGCCACCAACCAATGTGAGGATGAGTTTCCATGCCTATTATTCTGGAAATTATATCACTGTTGATAATGTGATATCAATGGCTAACCAATTAGGAGACAGAGACATTTCAAGTTACTGGTCCAAGATACTTTCATGTCAATTAAGGCCAAGCACCAATTTAGGTTGAAATATGGAACTGAGATTGTCATTGAATGATGTATTTTATATCTGGGTTATTTAATTTTTGAGAGAGCAAAACTATTTTTAATTGTGTAATTTTTACTCACTACTACTGAATTACTTTCCTTTTCCAGCACTTGCTGTCCCCTGTCCAAGTTAATTATCCCCTCCTCCAATTAATACTGGTGGGCCAGAATTGTAAAGAACACAATCCAGTCTGACTCCTTAGTCAAATTATGGAATATCATTCTCTTTTTACTTGGACCTAGACTACAGCACGTCAGCACTGGGTGGAAGGGCGGAATCTTTGCAACTGTAGCATGTAAGCATTACATAATTAAAATTACTCTTACTCCTGTCCACTCTTCCATGTACACAAAAAAAACTACATTTTAATATCATTAATACATTACATGTTACTAATGCATTGCTGAATACGGTATAGAAAAGTATTGTACATAGCCTAATGGTCAGAAAGAATACTACGGTAGCTAGTATAAGTTTGGACCACATGTTCAGCCATTAATATAGGACCCAATAAAAAAGTGCCTATGCCCAGATGCACCAATAATCAAATGAAAAATGAGAAGGTAGTGGCAGAATGACAGGAGACAACTCTTAAAACATCATCCAAGGACAAGTGATTTACATAGGTCGAGGATCTAGCAATAGCCCTTACTTCATGCACTTTAAATCACATGAAAGAAAGGTCTCTCTGGGTAAGGAACTGAAAAATTCTCTTCATAAGACAGTCTGTGGCCACCTAAATATCAGAAGAACACTTGATAGGTAGAAATAGCTGTTCCAACCCTTCCCTTTTCACTTTAGAAAAAGCTAAGTAAAACCTTGGATCTCTGACTGGACAAAGGAGCTTGTTTCAATCATCTCAAGCACAGATACAACAGAGACTGAAGATCTGAATAAAAAGTCGACTCCTGAAGAATGATGATTCTGAGTCAGGAACACAGGTTTGCAAAGAGAAACCAAATCACTGAAACAGTTGAACCATAAGCAACCTTTTTCTATATATAGATACAAAGCTCACTTCTTGCCCTTGCAGACACAAAAGAAAACAGTCTTATCGGTAGGCCTCATGAAAAATGATTCACTAAAAACAGGAACAAGTGCAAGTAAAGTCTTTTTAAGGTAATAAAGTCTGCAGCCAAGTTTATGAGGCTCAAGAGGAGAGAGAGGTAAATTCTGCAGCCAAGTTTGTGAGGCCCTAGAGGAGAGAGAGGTAATGTCTGCAGCCAAGTTTATGAGGCCCTAGAGGAGAGAGGTAAAGCTGCAAAGATTTGGTCAATCCTGTCCAGAACATAAACTCTTCCAAGGCTGATGAGCAAATTCACCCCCACAAACATAATGAGAAACAAGGATAAGATCCTACTTCTCTACGTTACAAATCACATGGGTGATGTATCATTTACTCATGGTAAATTAAATATAAATTGTTCTTTTAAAATTTAAAATTAATTTTCTTTAACCCAATTCTGATTATTGAATATTATGCACCTTAACTGCCACCAAGAAACTTCCAGATGAAACTTATCGTTATGGACTTTTACTAAACTTGTGTCAAAATAAGAGCCTATTGAGTAGAATTGTCACAATCAAGGGTAGTGTGAATTTGTTTATCAATATGTGTAGCTTTCATTGTGACATCACAGCGCACGACATTCAACCCAGATTGTATTTTGATCAGACTTTTGGGTTCATTTCATTCAAAAATGTCTACGTACTTTAACAGTGATTTTGCCAGATGCTCTTCGTAGGGCATCCAAATAATGACCTTCCAAAGGAATATGTATGTATGTGAATCCACATGAAGTGAATACTTGCCACTTAAAGGTATGTAGAAT
>QKMX01364236.1:23903-38137 GCA_003401595.1 Venustaconcha ellipsiformis | reverse complement strand
CTATGCCCACAAAGTTACTTAGTGATGAAAGGGTTAAGATGTGAGCATATTCAAGATATATTCCAAATTCAAAGTAATATAAGAAAAGTAAAAAGAACCTTTAACACTGAGGTTAATGTTGGTTGTGGACAGATGGACATTTATATATAAATGATGCCAAAGTAGTTGCTATTCTGAGCTTTTGCTAAGACTGGCTCAAGAAAAATTATGCAAATTATAACTACCTCCATATGACAATGTCTTCATTCTGGAAGCAACTCTGGCATCTTGAACTTTTTCTATAACCTGCTTCCAGGCATCTGAAATGTGATTTGTTACTTTTGATTAAAACATGAATAAAGTCATGCATTTGCTGCGTCATTCACATGATCTACTTTTAATTTGATGATCTAGAACTCAATATAATAGACCTACCCATAAAGCTATCACACTGAACACTAAAGCTGTATCATGCAATAACAATATGCCAAAGGTAAAAGAAGCCATGAAAGTATAAAGTGTAGTGATCTAATTTTGGCACAAGTTTAGTTCTCTAAAAGTTCAATCCACTAACAAAATTACAAGACTTGAATGGAGAGTGCCCTAAACTAATGCAGACTAAACCAAGGAATGATGGAGAAAAGGGCAGTGAAGGAATGACAGATGGACTGATGGTTAGGCAGATGAGAATAACTCTATGTTTCAGCCAACATATTTGAGATTTCTGGTAATGACCATTTCATCAAATTTCTTTAAGTACTTGACAGAGCTGCTTTTTTTTGCCAGTGTTTATTTTTTACTATATTTCATAAATTTAATAAAGGCATCAGAGCTCAACCTAAAGAAAATAGGAACCTCACATCTTCCTCTTGCTCACTCTAACTCTATGATGACCTTTAGCCTGTCATAACTATTTATTCAGATTTTCATTTCTTGGATTGGCACTGAAATTGTTTGCATTTCATTACTGCATCTTTTGCTGACACGTTTAGGAATCACAAAAGTTTTTGATACTGTATCCCAGGGAACATCCTGGAGAAAAAGGATCAACTTTTAAATTTGATGAGAAAAAATTTTCCCCTTTCTACTTCATTTAATTTCCATCTTTGCCCAAGGCCTTGTGGTTTTCAAATATTACTTCTTCAGTATGCTGAAAAGTGCTACTACCACAGAGGTTGCTACCAACTTCCCTAGACAAGTCAAAGAGATTGATTGCAGATAGTCAGATCTATGAATGAGTAGGGTCATGTGGCAGGATGCAGGCAGGTAAATAACTTGCACACACAAATAGCTATTGTTCTATTGAGATATGTTTGGCTTTGAAGAGTTTTATTATTTACAACAATGGTCACACCTCCACTGACCTCATGAGTATTACTTGTAAAGTTGTTGTAGATTATGAATTTTTTAGATTAACTTTAGATTTTTCTTAAAAATATTTTCTGAAGGCTGAAAATTTGTACCTGAGAGCTAAAAATGTGTTTAAATTGTTCTTTTTAGTCAAATGGACAAGATCCAAAAAAGGTTAAGCTGTTCTATATCTCAACAGAAATCTAAGAATGAAAAATAAGGTCAAACTTCACATTTTTGTAAGCAAATATGAAATATACACTAAGTTCTAAATTGTATCAAAGGCTGTCTGCCAAAATTTTGATGCATCTTCAGGGCCTTGGGTGGCTGAGTAGTCTGAAGTACTGGCCTTTACTGATCACTGGGTTAAAGAGAAAGCTTGCCAGTAGCTTCCTGTGTGCTTCTTATCTGGGTTTTCCTGGGTTATTCCTCCAACAGTTATCAAGCCACTATATATAGCCTATCTTGCACTGAAAAATGATGCCAAACCAACAAAAAGATTTGTCTTCCTGTCTGGATCATCTTATATTAAATCTATCATGTGGAATCCCATCCTTAATCAAGTAAAATTTATATAAATTCCTTGAAATTCTTTACCTTCCATGGTATCGGCTTTGCAGGAAAAGCCATCATCACTGGTAATCTCATACACAAGTCGCAGTCCATTGTTGCTGGATGTGCCTTCTGACTGCTGTGCTTGCTGATTCTGTCTTTCCTCATATTCAGCCAAGGAAGAGAACTCTGTTGCTATCACCTCCTCCTCCACTGCAGGCTGTGGCAGTAATGCCCCCTCCTTCTGTGGGTGAATTATGGGATGGCTTAAGACTCCTGAAATTATGGCAACATAAAAACAGTTATGAACTGCTTGAAATGGACTTTTTGAAAAGCAGGTAAGACAAATTTTAGTTACATTTGCAAAAATCCAACTGTCACCTATGCTTCCAAGGCAAAGTTTCAAATTAATCAAGTTAACAGAAATAAACCAAAATACAAGTCCAAAATATGCAATTTCTCCTGGGTCCTCTGAAACTGTGTATACTCCATAAAAAAGTACACAAAACTTTCAAGTTTTGTTCCAGAATGCAACTAAATGATGGATTGATGGATGAAAAAACAGATAAAAATGTTAAAATATTGAAACTTTTAAAATGTAAATATCAAGATACACATGTACACAAGAATGCCAAATTTCATATAGAGATTTTAAAAGACTGGAGTTTTGACCCAGAAAATGACATGTGGATGAGCAGACAAAAGCATTACAATTAATAAGCCAATATAAACATGAAAAGTAAAAAGCATATATTAAACTCTAGTCTAAGATGTGTACTAAATTTCATAGAAATATCAGGAACAGTTACTTTCAGAGTTATGAGCTGGAAATGATTAATAAGTATATGAACAAATGGATAAAAACAAAACTATTAAAACTGAAGAATTCCACAAAATTTTGTCATATATCATAATCTTAAGCAAAATGTTATTCCACAAAATCAATTTTTGTTTAAATGACCTTTTAAAACCAAAATTAAAAAGCCTCTTCCATGCCGAAGTGCAAGCCTACCTCAAATTTTTGCAAAAGGTATATATGGTATAGAAATAAAAGTTGTGATGTGAAGACCATTTTTCTTCTTTCAGTCATTTTTTTAAATTTCTGATCCAAAATCAATAAGTTTGTATCGTATACAATGTGTAATTATTCACAAACTTGATGGTACATGGTTGAGAACTGAAAATGTTAGCAGAAACCATTTTTCTGATTTCATTCAGTGACTCTGTCTGTCAGTCAATCATTCTTAGGCTTCTTTCTTATCCCAAACACAAGCCATCTGCAAAGTTTGGTCTCAATCTGCGACATAGAACAAATGCTATTGTGCAGAAACTATTTTTCTTTTTTCTGTTATGGTGACATTGACCTTTGAACCCAAAATCAACAGGCTTCTTCCTTATCCCAAATACAAACTATTTACAAAGATTTGCTCTGTTATTTGATGCTGAACTAAAGTTATGCTGTGAAAACCATTTTTATTCTTTCAGTCAGTGACTGTCGTCTTTGATTTTTTGAACCATTAATCAAAATCGATACAGTTCATTATTACCTCAAGCCATCCACAAAGTTTGCTAACTGTAGATAGTGGATGTGGAAATAAATTTGGCAACAGAGTGACTGACAGATGGCTGTAAACATAATGCAGCTCCACCTTGTGGACGGTATATAATAAAAAAATGTAATCAAAACCACAGCAATGAAAAAGTAACATGGCCTTGGCAACCACTGCCAGAAAAGGAACATATAACTTTTGTCTCACTTTTCACTAACATGGGCTCAACAACAATCACTGCTGGACTACTGATATTTCATTTGTATAGATTTTTCTAGCCTCACTATGTATGTGGGTCGAATTTAGAATTGTCACCCACTGACTTCATGAATTTGTTATACCATCTTTTTCACCAGATATGATCATATTTCTTTCCAAGATGTGATGTGGTACAGCATGTGTGCTGGAAGCAGCCAATAAGCAGTTGCACCTTGTACATTTAGGGAAACAGTAAGGTATATTCCATTCAGTAAAATTCCATTATCCATAATTTATAATAAAAAAATTATATCTCAAAATCAATTAACTTTTATAAAGTTCTCTTAATTTATTTTGGGTCAAACGCAAGTCTAAAATGTACAGGGAATGGCCTGTACTTTGTCACTGCATTTTGTTTTATATCTGAGACTGCACAATAAAATTGTCCATTCATGAAATTTTATCGGTTACAACAAATTACAAATGGCAGCAATTTTCCCTGGTCAATCAATAAACCTGAGTGTCATCAATAATTTTAACTCTGAATGAAACTTTCAGCAGTCTCCAATTACCATTGTAAACATTCGTTATCATGCAGAAAATAAATCCACACAAAAGTGATCTTGACAATGAAATCCTTGCCGCTGCAACCAGGCATAAAAAAATAATTGTCAATGAAGTCAAAGAAGAGTTGATAAAAAGCAGCAAATAATGTTTGGGTATTTTGAAATCAATTTTTTAAAATCATCTACAGAAGCTAAGGACTCTACCTCTAGAAGCTACAATTTACTGGGCAAAAGACACTGGGTTTTGAGCAAACTCAAGTTACGGCCAGTATGCCACAATTTGAAGCATATTCCATGCATCATTAATTACATTGGCTAGCCACTAAAGCTGAAACAGGGAACTGGGTGACTGAGTGATACAAAATGCTCACTTATACATCTATCCTCTGACCACATGAGTTCAAGCTCAGGCTGGACCAATGGTAGTATGCAAGAAACCTTGCAAGCAGCTTCATGTGAGTTGCTGGTTTTTCACAGGGACTTTCCCGGTTCTACTGGCTACCTTGTATAGCTTAACATTTTCTGAATAATGGCGTTAAACTGCACAAAAACAAACCAAACTAAAGCAGAGCCCACGCATGTTTGGTAGACAATTAACCTGTTGAGGACAGTCTATCGCAATGCCAAATGTATTCATTAATACGGAAAGTTTACAAAAAAAAAAAGAATATTTTCTTTTCTACCAGATATACTTCATCATGAGGTACCGGAGTTGAAATATAAAGTGTTTGCTTTCACAAGATGTAATATATCTAGTATTAACATAGGGAAAACAATTTCTTTTTATTATACAAAAGATTTGTTCAAGAATCAAAGTTCATAAGATTAAAATCACCCTTTCAGCACAACATGCCAACTCAATCCGTCATAAATTCACCTCACTATAATATCCTGATCACATAAAGGTATGCGACTTAAGAAAGAAGTTGGATTGGGTTGACCTAATCAGTCATAATTACGTTTTTGTCATATTGTATACTATCTAACCCTATCTGAAAATAATTAAAGTCCCATTCAGCAATGCATCACACCAGGTTCATCGTTTTTGTCGAGGAACATACATCTACTGAAGTCAAAGAGGATTGCAACATGCTAAAACTGATGCGGTCATAACCAAAACAGAAATACTTTAAACCCTGTTAGTAAAGTATACAATGTAGGTCACAGTGACCCTTTGATTATGCTAACAAATACTTCCAATTATCAAGTTTCACAATTCAAAAATAAAAAGCTACCAAAAAACAAACACAAAAAGTCAACAAAGTCAATGAATCACAAAATATGTATCAGAAGCCTTTATTTATAAACAGGATGTAGTACTTATCCAGATGCATCCACTCAACAAGTTTAATCATTCTAGATAGGATAGATTCCTTAAAAAAAAATCTAATACTAAACTAACTTACCAGACATATGAGGTCCACTGACATTCCTTATTTTCTGCGGACTCTTGCGGTGTCTCTTGACAGTTGCTCTCTTTTTCCTATTGTTTGGTATTAATTCCCATTCTTCAGTACTAAATATTTTTTGTGCATTGAACAGCGTCACTCTTTGTCTACTACTATCAGGCACGCTCTTATTGACCGGTACAAGTTTATTTTCCTCCTCTCTTGTTGGACTCCTGATTGACAGTGGTGTAACAAACTCTTCAGACAAATGCCCTTGAATCAAACCATTCTTTTCCAGGTAGGAATTTTTAATGCTGTATCTTCCCTTTGAACCTTTAGTAACTTTATGAAGAATGTTGGGTTTCCTCAGTTTTCTTGCTAACAGTGATTTTATTTTATTGAAGGTATATTTGCCACCTACGCTTTGATTAGATGCAGTTAGAACTTTGCCACCTACAACTTTAGACGATGTATAGCCAGGTTTTGAGTCCACAGATGTATGACACTCCACACTGGTATTTAATAAACTTGTCATTTTGTTCTGAGAGAGAATTTCTTGTAGTGAGCAATTGTCTAACTTTGCACTAAAATTGATATTTGCTTTAACATACTCTCCAGTTGATGTTTTAATGGCAACACTCATAGTCCTTGGTGGCATGTTGGGATTTGCATCAGATCCCATCCCTTGATTAGACTGTTTTAATGCAATATTTTTAAGCTTTTGTAATAATTCTGTATTTTGCAATACTCTTCCAGGAGACTGAATGCCACATGAGGAATCAGACTGTCTTACTTTAGAAATGGTGCTTGAACAAGAAACAATTTTATCACCAGTTGGTATGGCAACTAACTCTTCCAAATCCCCTTTTGATGCCAAATCCTGACTGCTTTGGGCTAAAAATAAATTATTTCCAAACATCCCTTTCTGTATAGAACCCTGATTTGTACTTGAAATGATGTTTGGAATTAACACATTCCCATTACTGCTGACTGCAACTGACTTTGAACTTTGTGACTGTGTTGTAATGGCAGCTGTGGTTGTCATGACAACACTGCTAGATAAACAGCCACCTTTACTAACAACTATCTGTACCACAGATGGAACGACTGGCCTGTTGATTGATTGCTGCTGTTGCAGCTGAACATCTGCTGCCACTGATGCAACCTGCCCTTGCATTGCACGAAGCGATGATAACATACTCTGAAGACCTTGAGGAGTGATGGTCACTTTCTCTGCAATACCTCCTTTGTTCAAAATAGCACTTCCCATGTAGGTCAGTCCTGGATTTGAGACAAGTGGAGGAGTCGTGGCCAAATTTGAAGATGGATGAGACAGTGTTGGATTCTGGATTGTTCTTATTCCTGAAATCTGATTCAGTGGATGAGTAACATTGCATCTTGATACTGCTACTGGCACAGCCTTGACGGACATATTCTGGGGTTGGTTTGGTTGAAGATTTGTGAAGTTGCACTGGTTACTGGGCAGAATTCCTTGAGGCTGTCCAAACTGTACACTAGAGTGATTGCTATATACAAAACTTGTATTCAAAATTGGATTCAAAGGTGAATATTGCACAATGGCTGACCTACCGTGAAGATTATCAGCAGTGGTGATATTTGCCTGAGAAGGATAAATATTTGACTCTATACCCATCTGACTGACCTGTGGATATTGGATAACTTGGTTTACCTGTATACCTAGTTGATTTGCTATTCTCCCCTGATATAATGAATGAAGTGGCTGGCTCCCAGCCTGTGTTGTTGGAATGAATGGAGCCAAGGGAGGGTTTCCTATTAGGTCGCTTCGGTGACCAAACAAGCCTTGCTGTGATTGGCTAATTTCTTGAGCCTGAAAAGAAGCATAATCTGTTGACAGAATTTCCTGATACAACTCAGCAAAACCTTTTCTGTCCTTCTGATTTAAATCATGAGACATTTGTATGCCAGTTTTTGATGGATCACTCTGTGAAACAGTTGTCCCACCTGGCACTGTTGAATTGACAGAAGCTAGGATCTGTGAAGAAACGGTTGGCATACTATCACTTGCTGGAGTTATCCTTTCAACCACAGTACTTTTTACTTGTGCTTTGATTTGCTCTGGAACTGAAGAACTCGTCAAAAGACTGTCTTTGCTCACTGCTGCCTCTCTTAAAATTTCCATAGGTGATGGTATAGCCATTGATGAAACACACGCTGTGATTGGCTGATTCTGAGGTAATGAGACAGACTTTACAGAGGCTGGAAAATTGTTTGCTGGATTTTGTATAACAGGTAATACATCAGCCTGTGATTGTGATGAATTATCATTCATTTCTGGACCTTTACTGAGCTTAGCACAACTTTTCCCCGACAAAGATTTTAATGCAACATCAGAATCTCTTTTCTTTTCCTTTTCTAAACACTTCAAAATTTGTTCATTTTTGAATGGTCTGCCAATAAGTCCCTTTTCAGATTTTTCCCATATAAAACTTGTCTGATCTTTGGGATCCTTCAGAACCACTCGATGTCCCTTTTCTAGCAGCTCCAGTACGGTCTTAGGAATTTGGCTCAGGGGCATGTGAACTGGCTCTTTTGATTTCTCTTTTGTGCTGGTGTCTATCATGGGATCCAACACATCACATTTCTTAATATCACTGGACTCACTTCTTTCAAAGTCTTTCTCTTGTGTTGTGCCCAATCTCAATTCTGATTCATCAGATATAGCGCTAGAATTACAATCCATAGCCTGACCACTTTCTCCACCTGAGTTGTTTGTATCTGAACTGGGAGAGTTTGTTTCTTGTTGTTTTAAAGGTTCTTCAGAATGTTGAGGGAGAGTTTCACTTTTGACTGTGGTACCTATCTCAGAACTATGACCATTATTCTGTACATCTGAATTGTTTACTTCTATCAAGACATCTTTTCTGTCTTCTGTTGGTTTATTATCCTCTGAAACATTTGTACCACTTTCCTCTGCAGACTTTGTGCAGTCATCTTGACTGTGATATGCCATACTGAATGATTGATCTCCTGAACTGCTTTCCTGACTAGAAGCCTCTATCATTTTGAGTTTATTCAATCTTTCCTTATCAGCTTTGCTGTGCAAGAACACCCCCAGGCTCTCATCTAAATAAGGATACACTGATTTGCTTTCAGTACCAATATCCTCTTCCTCTAAAGTGTTCAAAACTTTCTTTCTGTCCAACTTAGAATCTCTGCCTTCTTTAACTTTCTCCTGCATTTCAAGTCTGTCTTGGTCTTCACTATCCTTCTCCTCTGAAGAATCTCTTTCCTCACCCTGAACTTCATTATCACTGAATTCTGACTCTTCCAAATCTTGCTGCCTACTTTTGTCTTCAATGGACTGAACCTGTGAGTCACTGTTACTGCTAGTTGCACTTTCACTCAACCTACCTCTTTTCCTTTTGAAATCTTTAGAGTCTATAAATTCACTATCATTTTCACAAGTGCTAGTGTCTGTGTTGTCTTTTCTGCTTTTACCAAGTGAGTCATCATCCAAGGACTGTGTTTTCCTAGGTCGTCCCCTACCTCTATTCACTTTTATCTCCTGACTTTCTGCTTGTAATTTGTTCTCTGTCCATTTTACATCGGCTTCCTCTGATGGATTATCTTTGTGCTTAGGAGGTCTTCCTCTACCTCTTTTAACAACAGGTTCTTCTACCTCTTTCTCTTCAACCTCCACAGATCTGTGAGAAACTTTTCTTGGCCTTCCTCTGCCACGTCTTTCAGGTGTAGACTGTGTATTCACATGTCCTGAAGATTCAATGAAATGTACTGGGTTATCTCCACTGGATTTTCTTTTCTGACCTCTTTCCCCTCCTGTAGTACTTGGACTGACAACCTCAGACTTCTGTCTCATCTCAGCTTCCATAGCAAGCCGCTGAAAAACAGTGCTCCTTCTGAACTTGGGCAAAGATGGGTTATCCTCTTTGTCTTTATCTTCCTCCTCTTCATCACTTGTGCTGACCTCAAAATCACAATTCTTCACATGGTTCTGGTAACTTTCTTGAGTACGGTACATGCGTTTACAGGTTGGACATTTAAACGGACCCTGTTCTCCAGGGCTGCTTTTGGCTAAACTTTCCATTTTGATTTTCTGTGCAATTCTGTCATGAAGCGGTAGCTCCTGTTCAACACTATAACAACCAGACCTCCCCTTCTCTTTTACCTTCTCCCCATCTTCATTGTCATCATTGTCGGAATTGACAAGCTTGTCTTTGGTCTTATCATCAAAACTAAGATGTCTTTTATGAGGATTAGTGCCAACTGTAAACTGAGTTGTTTTGCTTCTCAGTGGGTAGATCTTCAGCGGAGATAAAACTACCTTTGCCTGTCGCATTTTGTAAGAGTTGCCCAATTTATCTTTAAGGAGGTAGTCTTTCAGTGGAGATGGACTTGTTTTATTCATCTGTTTCTTTGCCTTTTCCACATCCTCACTTCTTTCTAAACCAAGACCTCTAAGTAAAGCCATTTTTGTTTCACTTCTTGCCTCATTTGACAAGTCATATGTTGAACTGGAAGTGTCAGGCACAGATTTATCATATTTTTCATTGCAAACAGTTTCATTTTTTCTGTCACATTTCTCTTCTTTTATATTTAAAATGTCTTGATTGTTTTCTGACTGTGATGAAGTTTTGGTTTCAGAACAAGCGAAATCTCCTTTCATGTTGATATCACAATTCTGAGCAGTACTGAGAGAAGTAACTTTTTGAGAAATGTTTTCTTCGCTACACAAGTTGTCCTCACTATTGGTCACATTATTTACAAACACTGATTTTCTGGCTGATCTATCACCCGAGGCCAAACCTCCACCATATAATCTAACATTTCCATAATCCCCAATCTCTGCATCCAAGAGAGAATCTGACCTTAACTGATCACCATCAACTTCATCCACAATGATGTTTTCACCTTTACCATGCACTCTTTTGTCTCCTTCTTCATCTATCTTATTGTGGGCATATTTATGCATTTCATCACAATCTTGTTTTTCCTTCTCGGCCAAGTTCCCAGATAATTTTTTCACATGACAGGATGGGTCAAAACTGTCAGATTCAACAAAGGCAGTGAACCTCCTTGGGCTTACACCAATGTCTTTCAACTCTTTTTTGGGTAATGATACTGCATCCATCAGATCATTCGAATCGTTTGTCATACAGACTGGTCTATCACCAGGGTCATCCATCTTCTCTACATTAGACCCATCTCCTCTTTCATTAAGCTTCACCTTCAAATTTAACACAGTGTCAGGTTGGCGACTTTCAACTGGAACGACATGATCTTGCTTTACCGAATCTTCAAATTTTGAACTTACAACCACAACTTTTGTTGAATCAGACAGAATTTTGCAATCCTCATTTTTCTGTCCTTGACTCGTTTGTGAGCACACTGATGAGACTTTGGCTGTTAAGTTGACACTTACTTGTTCCTCTGTGTTGTCTTCAATAATAATGCATGCCGTACTTGCCCCTGATAATTTACTTGAATCTGACTTACATGAAGATCCCATTATTCCATCATTTCCTTCTGATTTTGTAATCAAGCCAGTTACATTATCACCTTCTTTTGCTTGCTTTCCAGAAATATGCATTTCTCCTTGCTGCAAAGTTTCTGAATCACTTAAAAGATTAAATTTCTTCAACCAACTTGGGGCAGTAGAGACCGCTGCTTGATTCTTGGGTAAAGACTGGAATGAATCTGAAGTACCTACATCTGTGAGATCTGAATCCTCAAAATTAACACTCTCATTACTTATAGTATCAAATATGTTTCTTTCCAGTCTTTGTGCAGGTGTTGAGCAACTAAGTGGCATGGCTGCTGCATCTTCCCTTGTCTCTCTACTAATCCGCTCTATTCCACTGTTAAACACAGCTTCACTGGATTGTCCATCACACTCCATCATCTCTACTGTAAGATCCTCCAATTTCAAAAGTACTGAATCATCAATTTTGTCTGTTTTCTTCATTCTGTCTGTGCCAACAATATTGCATGAATCTAAAGCCTCACCTTCAATCACTTCCAAACTTGAATCCACATCCATCTGTGTACAACTGTCTACATTTTTAGTTTCCATAACAACTTTTTGCACATTTACTTCATGATTTTTGTCTTTATCAGCATCTTTTGTAACACTTGAATCAGACTGCTCATGTCTACACTGATTAACAGTCTCAAGCTCTGGTTGCACAAGTCCTTCTTGAAACTTCTCCTGCCCTACAGGTTCCACATTTGCTCTTTCTTCTGTTGATGAGTTACTCTGCTCAAGAAATGCCTGTGCTAACTGTATGGCTTCCTCTTCTGATATGTTTGGATCTTCAGTCATCACAACAATTGTCCCATCCCCTGACAGATCTTTCAGCAGATTCTCAAAACTCACTGGACTCTCAACTTCAGGTACAGAGTCTGTCTCCTCAGAAATTGGATCTAAATCTGATATAATCTGTAAACTATCATCAATTCTGGAACTTTCTGTTGACGCAGACAAGCCAATATGTTTCACAAAGATGTCTTCTAAAACTGGTGCTGAAACTGCTGTAGGTCTTGATTCTTCAGACAAACTCGATTCTGTTTTGCTTTTATCATTTTCATATCCTTGATGTTCCTCATATGATCTTGACCTTGGTCTAGTTTCAGTATCAAGAATTGTAGGGTTAGCTTCAGTGGTTAAAGTGGAGAAAGATCTGTCTTCTGATTTAGATCTCCTGGGTAACAATGTAGGCGGGGTGAAGCCAACTGGCTGGTCACCTGGACTTGACAACATCCTTTCTACAGATGGTGACCGTGAGGATACAGAATTCTGACTTCGTGGTCTGCTACTTGGCAAGCTACTGTGTCCAACCTTCCTTTGCGAAGCTCTTGCTGCTGCTTCATTCAGTCTCTCAACAACTTTGTTCAATCTGTTATATACATCAAATTCTGATTGGGCTGATTCTAGTGGAACAGATTTTGATGTAGAATTTGCTGATTCTTTTGAGGATCCTGCCAAATATTTCTCTGGGTCTTTAATGTTCAAGCACTTAAGAGTGTTGGGTGACAGCTTGCTCAAATCTATTGGAGGCTGTGACTTCACTTTCTGATGGGCGACTATCGGCCAAGATGCACTGAGAGAAGCTGTATCAAAACTTAAGTAACTGGCTTTAGAAGAGAGACATTTGGAACTGTTACTGTTTGTGCTTGAATCAGTAATGTTTTCCTGCATTTTGCAGAACTTTATATTCCCTAAGTGATTCTGTACAACAGGAGTCTCATTTCTTGTGAGATCACACACTTCCATAATGCTTTCTTGAGTCAGGTCAATGATATTGTCCTGTTCAATGCTTTTCTGTGTAAGTGGAAACTGTTTGGGACAGATGTTAAGTCCTGGAATGTTGAGCTCTGACAAGGGGACATAGTCGGGGTGTGACTCATCATGAACAATCCTGATGTCCTGCATTATCACTTTTGGGGACTGTGCCTCTGGCTGGATCTCTATAACTCGACAGGTGTACACACATCTCCGGCGACAGTCCTGTGTGCTCCAGTAAATACGTGTGGACCTGTCAAGTAGTAAGTATCTCTAAGAATATATTCTGTTTGTGCGAAAAATACATTATTCAACTTAAGAAAATATGAGGCCACAAACTACAATTTTTTTTACTTTAAAATACAATTCAATGAACAAGCAAGCAGACACGGAAAATTGCATGACATAATTCTTTTTATATTAACTTCTGCTTCTAAAATTATGTTATCACAAGTTCCTTTCTTGTTCAATGTGCTTGAAAATTTTGAGAATTTATTATTCCTACATTTCCAGTCTGTCTGGATGAGTTGGGTAACATGTCTCTGTATCTATCTGCAGATCCCATGATGTTATATGATAAGATACACTCAGATGAGATTATGATAAAAAAAAAATTCATATCTGCAATAACATGTCAGTAATTTGATGAAATACCAAAGTTTCTTTTTTCTACAAAGAACAAATGGATGAGAAAAATAATCAATGTAGAAAGTTGCAGACAACAAATACCCAGTCTTGCAAGGTTACACCAACAGCATGATAAATGGTATGTTTGACAATCGTGTGTGTGTAAACAAGTAAGGCATACTTGGCTTTGGAGAATACTGACCCCAAAAATAAACACTTGACAAAGCTTGGTCAAGGACACTATTCCAGAACAAAAGCAACTCTGCAAAATCCTTTTATCTTTTAGCCATAATTACCTTGACCCTTGACTTAATCACCCCTAAATCAATATCTCCATACCTAATGTGTAAATCTGCCACAAACTTTGCTCAAGATGTGGTACAGAATTAAAGTTATCTTGCAAAAAAATGTTTTCTTTTCACTACATGACTTTTGATCTTTAGACCCATAAATCGATGTCTTTCCTTTTCACCCCAGGTTTTAGCCAGTCATAAATAAGGTTTAGGTCAGTGATGTAGAACTGATGTTATTGTTCCAAAATTATTCTTCATCTCACAGTGACAATGACCTTGACCTTTTTATCTTTTGACCCCAAAATAAATAGGCTTCATTCTTACAACAAGTGCAATGAACCCAAAGTATAGTAACTACTGGCAGTGAACTCAGATTATTGTGCAAATATAAACTCATCACAGTTGGACTACATAACATAATATGCTCCATATGTGAATTTAACAATACT
>QKMX01364236.1:0-11689 GCA_003401595.1 Venustaconcha ellipsiformis | reverse complement strand
TGATCATCGATTATAATCGATAATCGGAACAACACTATTATTATTATTATTATTTGGACAGATAACCAATGATTCAGACTTATCCTGCAGGGGCTTCATGAGTGCACACACAGATCTTAATGTTTCAGCACATAATATTTTATACTGTTCATGCATTATGAGATTAAACATGCACAGCATTTAGTTTCAGTACATGAAGACCAATATAACTTACTCAGGCCATGACTGGTTGATGTCCCACAATTTGCTCGTCTTCACATTGTACCATGGGAAACAGCGTTCCATTTGCTAACAATGATAAAATGTATATGAACAATATTATACTTTGGTTTTATAGAAATAAGATAACTACATCATGTCAAAATTTGACTTTATTGTCTGAACAAGTTATGAAAAAATGTATTCAGTGTAATTTACAAGTTCAGAAGGGATAAATATACACAATGTAGATACAAAAAAAAAGATTTCATTTTTGCTATCTTGAAATAACAACCTATCCATGAACATGAGATATACCCATTTAATATCTGATCATTCTGATCCTGACCTCTGACCTTATGATTTCAAAGAATGTGTTATGTTCCTTATTAAACTCAAATACAAACACAACAGCCAACATATCCAGAGAGAAGATGCATCTTTGTCAATGCAATTCAACCTGTGGCCTTGTATCTGACCCACTTACCTGACTCAACTAAGAACTCTAGGGACTGAAAACTTAAGAGGTACCTCCTAGGAACATGGAAATATTTGAACCAATTGATAACTGAGTAAATGACACCTTGAACCATGACTAATTAACATTACCATTAGACACAGAGTGTCAAATCCTCAGATGAGGTTTGTCCCCTGATAAATTAGGGCTATCAGCAACGGATACATTGCAATGGGATCTGCTCACTACAATTTGTTCATGTGGGTTTTAAACAGAGAATCTTGTGTTTTTAAAACAATTCGGGGGCTTTATCTCCTATAAAAATAGCATATGGAATTAATAATACATCCAACTCATTCAAAGCCTCGTCAAGATAAAATGGTGACAAATCTGATTGAAATACAGCATTCCTTAGTAAAGTTAATAGGATATACAATTAAGGGGTTTGTACTCCCATAAACATCAATGTATGCTATAAATAACTCATTCATAGTTTAATCCATATAAAGATGCAGTCCAAATGTGACAAACCTAACAATCTTTGGTAATGTTTTGCTATAGAAGCCAGTCAGGAGGTCAGGTAATCAGCGGGCACAACTCCATTAAATGGTGTGGGATGTTGGAAATCTAACTAGTTTAAGCACTCAACAAGCTGCATGTCAAATGGCTGAAATCCAACAATCCTTTATAATGTTATACTGCAGAAATCAGTCAGAATGACTGGCAATCAGGGGACATAACTCCTGTAATGATACTGGATGAAGGTGGTATGGAAAGCCAGGCAAACTGAGGTCACAACTCATTTAAACAATGCTGACAGACCAACCCAAGCAAGACCTTCTCAGTAAGGAAGTCAAATAAGTTAAACAAATTTTCAGTAAAATGTAATTAAATTTCATGTATTGCTATTGTCTACATAAAAAATTCATAAGTATGATCTTAGACTAATGTAATGAAGGCCAACATCATGTTCAAGGGAAAAAAATTTTAAAGTAGATTTAGACCTTAATTACCTTCCATACAGTTAGTTCAAACCCCATGTAGTTAAAAGCTTCTTGCTATATCTCTCTTAGCTTTATGTAATCTAAAGGTTTGTTTTGTTTTGTTTCTTCAGTTTCTACTGGTGATAACAATCTTTTCTCTTGCCATAAGTTATACACAGATGTCCAATAAATGTAATTGTTGCAATTCCTGCCTGTTCTCCAAGAATCTACCAAACTGAGTTAAAATTCATACATTCTCTGTAAAATGTTATCTTACAGAAACCAAATTTTTCACTTAGACAAACTGCTGAAAAATATGATAACCAATGGGGTCCACTGGCTTCATCAACTAAAAATCAACTGACCTTATTCATCTGCAATGTCTGATGACACTCATCTACAAAAACATGAACTATTACACTTTAAAAACATTATTAATTAAAAGGTCAAGCCAGATGGATGGTCAAACGAACAGTGATGATGTTATAATGGGCTTAAACTTGTATCATTATCTCTCCACTTTTTATGATATCATCACAATACAATCACAATCACTATAATGTTTTTGTTCCTGATCATGTACTAACACCATGGTTACAGCTCACGGAAAATTGCAGGCTGTTGATATTTAGACATGATAATCATGTTTCAATTATAATGAACCAATGCAGGGGATACTGTTGAATATGGCAAACAAGCTAATCTCCATCAGTGCTCTGTACTGCAGTCAACTGGAAACAGAATTATATGGGCTGTGGGATAGGAAGAATTCAAATCTATACATTTCCAATCCATACTTTTTCTTACCAAATCTGATGATACATCCCCTTGACAATGTATGACAAGATCAGTTTTGGGTAGCGTGATTGCCATGACAACTGCTGCTGTTTCAATCACTGATAATAATTAATCAATGGAAAGAAAACTTTCACAAATTTCAACAACTTATCTAAACACTAACAAAATCAGCTTTGACCTTTCAACTTTTTACGTCATGGGCATGGAGGTTCTAAACAACCAAGTGAATATGTTGTCGAGTATTCTAAATATCTATCCAAATTCTCTTCACTCAAAGTATATTTTGAGATGATATACCTTAATAAATATGGATCTGACAGAGTTAATGGCCTTTTTCCGAGCTTGCTTTTGCTCCTCTGGATTTGAGAGTGCCGTCATGATGACTCTTACAATATCTTCACTAAACTCCTCCTGAAATAGCAAAGATGAATGCAAGTTTAAATAGCAACCTACAGTAAGAAATTTCCACAAAAACATATTTTGCAAAATCAATGGCAATTAAACACAAAATTGCACCAATATTATTTTATAATGAAGATTTGGTTAAAAAGATGATGGTGTTCATGAAACTTGTTCTCAAAATAATGATTGTATTCATGAAATTTGTCCTCTGAAATGATAGATAAGGTGTCAAACCATGATGAGATTACTTTCTCCCTGCACTTTATTAATACAAAGCAGATAACTACACTTTCATAACAGTCTGCTGGTTGATTACTCAAAAGATAATTGAAGCACCTGTTCATTACTTGAGAGATAAATGAAGCTGTATCCAAAGGCCAGCAATGAATAAAATTCACCCATCTGGTTCCAACCAACTGCCTCTTTCATCAGTAAACAAAAAAAATGGAATACATTATATATGAACAAAATCTTACAGAAATCTGCAAGAAGAACAATCCCTGCATTCTATAAATTATTTGTACATAAGCTCGATAGCATTATTTCTTTTATAAGGATTGTTTTCCTTCAGACTTTTTTTCAATCATTAATTTCAAAGGAATCACCAAAAGCAATGTACCATATCTGAGCTAGTAACTACATGTGCCCTAATAAGTACTACCCCTTTTATATCACCATGCATGCATGATATCTGGCAACCATCAACTTCATGGGTTAAAATCAGTCTCAAAAACTGATATTACCTGTGCTTTATTTAGCACAACCACATAGAAACCAATAAATATACCCTGTAAGCAGATAGCACTGAAACATGAAAAAGGAGCTACATATTGTGCATGTGCACATACTCAGAGTTAGGGCCTTGTTTCTCGTGTCAGTCTCCAACATGTAAAAAGAAGGAAGCTAACCCTTGTTTCTGCACACATACAAATAGTGGGGCATTAATATGTCAGTTTCCTAAATGGAAACTGGCAGTAACTCCTGTACTATGTGTATACACATAGTGTGGACCTTGCTTCAGTCAGTACCCAATATGGAAAATAAAGACAACTCTTCTAGTTTGCGTATACACATGGTGGGATCTTGTTTAATATGTCAATGTGCACTTATGAAAGCTTTATCCTCATAAAAGTTACACAAATATTTTTTTTAAAAGCAACCTATACTGAATGGTTTCATACATGGTTTTTGCTTTTCTTAAAAAAAAAACTGTCATGGTAAATTATGCTAATATAGTTTCAATCCCTGCAGTATCTAAAGAATTACAGCCTTCTCAAGGCAGTGTCTAATGAAAATATTACAGATAAACATACCACAGTAGAATACTTTCTCTCCTCCAATTTGATCTTGATTTGATTCAAGTCTTTTGGGTGCTTCTTTGTAATATTTACAGGATCCTCAAGGCTAAAGCGAACCTGAACAGATTTAGGTCGACTGCAATCTGATTGGTTACCATGTGATGCCAATTCTGACTTTAATGATGCTGACTGCATGTTAGAAGCATGAACAGATTCTGCCTGACTGTTAGGAACACCTTTTTCTACTGAAATTTTTGAAGATTCAGTGGAAACTGTAACATCTGATTCTTCTAAATCAGTCACAGATTTTAAGTCTGTTTCTAAATTTGAATTCATATCTTGTTTTGACTCTTCCACCTTCGCAAGTCCTGACTGATGCCCATCTAAAGCATATTCCATGTTAATTAACTCGCTTTTACAATCTCGAGCCTTAGAATTTAGAATATTTTCAGATTCTTTTCCCCAATCCTCAGGGATAGGATTATTTTCTTCAGACTGCTCACTTTTTCTTACAGTAAGATCCTCAATATTGGGTTTTTCTTGTGAGGAGTCTAATAACTGCAGCTGTTTTGAATCAAAAGTCCCAATTATATCCACATTCTCAGTCTGCTCAGATTCTGTTGTGCAAATAGTATGTATAGACTTCTCAGAGTTTTTACAATTACTGACTTCACTAGAATGCTCCCCAACATTCATGGCTTTGTGAGACTCCTGATTTAATAAATCTTTCTGTCCACACTTAGCATCTGTATCAAGGGATTCCGACTCTGCACTATCCAATTTTGAAGGTTTAAGATCTGATACCAAGTCTGAACTAAATTCACGGCTAGCTACACTTATCACAGATACTGAATCAGAAGCTTTGGCCACAATACCTTCTTGAACATACTGTCCTTCACTATTAATAACAGAGACATCCCTACATACATGTTCTCCTTCATTTGATACTGACTGCAAATCCGATCTTTTTATGTTTACTGTGCAACCTGATTTATATGTATTATCACTCGCAGCAGACATTAGATCACTTGATAATTCAGTTTTATCACAGCTGGATATTGTATCACTCATAATGTCAGAGCCACACAATTCAAAATTAACACCTGAGACATCTACATCCTTCGAATTGTTCTTACCTTGCTGTTTACCAACAAATTTAATTTCCTTATCTTCACCTTTGTCATCCTCGTCAACACAAACTGATTCAATCTTAGAATTAAGTTCATTATACTCATGCTTCTCTTTTTCACAACATTCAAATTTATTTGAATCACATGGCTCTGTTCCAGGAATATTAACTTTGGAATCTGAAATCACAGATGTGGGTTGTGTAAGAGTAGTTTCCTTTGGCAATACTGTTTGATCACATGACAGCTCACTAGAGGTCACAACCTTTTCTAATGAAGATGACACATCTGAAGCACAGACATCTGAGCCTGTGTTTTCCATATCTGTTTCCTCCATGATATTCTGAGAGATTTTGTTTGCACTATTTAAAGAGCCTGTATCCATTACAGAAGAGTTATTCTCATCAGGTACAACATCACAATCTTCTGAAGTTGTGTTTCCAACAGATGAGTTATTTTTTTGAGGGGATTTCTTATCCTGTGCATTTTCTTCCTTTTTCTGTAATAAAAGAAATAAAAGATATTACTTGGCTGAGTAACATGAAAACTTTTATTAAATGATATTTCATAGTCTACATGCATTTTTACTTATAGTATTATATGAAATTATAAAAAACATATATATGCAACATACAAAGCACTTCAAATGTTCCATAAAACCTGGCCCCATCTTCACAAAACTTCTCAGTTTCCATAATCACTAAACACTCAAATATTGCTTCTATGATTAAGATTAAAACAAATATTTAATCAACAACATTCTCATTCTGAAATTAATAGCATGTGAATTTATTCTCTCATTATCAAGTTGAGTTTTGTAAATACATGGCTTGTTGTCTCATTTACAAGTCCAATTTCTCACATTCCTAACTTGCAAAAACTTCACTAAACAATACTGAAGCCACCACTGTGGTGGCCAACAGAAAATGATACCTGACTTACAACCAAAATAAAATTAGGTACAACATTAAAAAAATCAAAATTAACAACTTTGAAATACAAAAACAAGTATTAAACACATTTCCATCTCATTCCCAGCCTCATCACCCAATCTAATTGAGATTTTCACATAGGACTCTAAACTTATACATTTAGTCCAACCAATACCATGAGTGAAAAAAATTAGTAAAACAAAATTCAAAAATAACATTCAGGTCAACAATTCTCTGTCCTTCTTATTCAAAACTATACCTACCATTACCAAGAATTCGGATAAAGAGTACAATGGATTATCTCCTGTTCAAATTCATTGGTTGAACTCATCAGTGATTTTTTTTCTAGGGCAATTATGTTGGCAAAACACACACAAATTTCAATTAAATTTACTGAAGATAAATTACTTTCTAATATTTTACACTGAAATCTTGGTCCATTTTATATTAAGAATGGAGGGGGGCTTCGTTTAGGACCCTAAGCTTCCCTGAAGAAAAAAAAAAATCCCATAAAATTCCCAGAAATTGTGTCATGCCTGCTGCACTGATGTTATAGACATGGTTGTTTTCAATTTCAAATGAATTTGACCTTGACTTTGCATGCGGGTCAAAGGGACAGCATGAGTGCATGAGTAAGGTTGTAGTTGCAGACTCTAATGCCAGAGTATGATAGCTATCACATCCTAGAGACAAGACTATGAACATAAATAAATTTTAACTGAAAATGTCAACAAGAATTTCATGTATCTTGCCTTGCCAGGATAACAGATGTGGACTGGGATGTATGAATATGAAAGGGTAAAGCTCTAAATTCTACAGTCCATGTACAAAAGCTATAATTCCCACGGCAGACCTGCCAACCTCAACAAGACCCCAATAAGGCAGTCTATATTTTTTTCCATAAGTTAGACCAATTTTCATTAAGGTGTAAGGCATTATTATTTATGATATTTCATGTACTGCTATTGTCGACTTAGCAAATATGCATTTAAAGTTCAGAAGTGTCATGCAAGACTAATATACACAAGGCAAACATTATGTTCAACTATGTACAGTACATATCAACCTTAATTACATCCAGTACAGTTCCAAACCCCATGAAGCCTAATAGCTTCTTACTATATCTCTCAACTTGACATTGTTATTGATTTTATTTTTAATTTGACATGGTGATAGCAACCATCTTTTCTGCAATGAGACATACTTAAATAAAACATGATATGCTGTAAAATAAACGTAGTTGTCTCTCATGCTTTTCTTTCCCAAAAATTTGTATATTCCTTTTTATACTTATGTGCTGATTGTTCAAATGTTTTCAATGGCTTATTGTCATTCACCTACATTTTTCCAATTGTAAGAGGTCAAGTCTGGGAGAAAAAAAATATGCAAAAGCTTGTGTTCTGCATAAAACAATATGGGCAGTTAAAGCATCTGAACTACTGTAAAGTTAATCTGGTTCCCTGACTACAATTATATATATATATATATATAAAATATAATATGAAACCGGATACAGATAAACATGAACAAGCCAGTACCTGGATTTGGCAGAAATAATCATATTTTCATAATTTTTGCTATTATTCTGTAAGTTCTTAAGTTAAGGATCACTTCATTATGAATCAAGCTTAAACTGAAATGGTTAGCAGATCTGCCAATGTTCTTAGTCTTGTAATCAAGACATACAGAACAAGAGTATCACATGTCCTTTCCTCTACAAGCAATATTTACATTTGATTAAGGAACTTTACCATGAAATGATATAGACCAAGGTACAAGTTTATCACAATACATTTACAGGAGTCGAAAGTGACAACACAGATAAGAACAAAAGGCAATGATTTTTGGTGTCCCTGGTTATGACCTTTATCTGGACCTTTTGGGCTCAAGATGAAGATGTGTCTGTTTTATTTCAAATCCACATGATTTGGTCAAAATAGGTATAAAGAATTTAATATATCATATGGAAACCATTTTCTTCTCAGAGTCACTGTGACCTTTACCTTTGACCATTCAACAAAAAAATCAATAGGTTTCATTATTTTCTCAGATGCAAAACATTTATACAGTTTGAACAAGGTCTGTGGCATATAAGTCAAAAAACTTTGAGGAAACAGTCCTTCTTGTCAACCAATGACCTTTACATTTAATCATTTGATCCTGAATTCATTAGGTTTCTTTATCTCATCCAAATTCAAGCTATTTAAACATTTTAGTAATGAGAGATGGTGGAGATTGAGTTATTGTACAGGGATAATATACGGAACAAATAGTTGGAATAACCGATAATATTGTAACATGATTGACATTGCCTATGGCGTGCATACAAAACTTGCCTTATCCATCTGAGATATGACAGTTCACATGCTGTCAGATGAGAATAATCAACAGACAAAACTCACCTGTATGAAATTCGGAGGTAGACCAAAGTTGCCTTAATTAAGTTCTTTCACTTTCTTGCAGAATTACAAATATTATAAACTTTGCAGAAAATGACAGATTAATTGAATAACATGCATGTAATAATGTGTACCTCATCTATCCTAATAAGGTGTTGTGCACACTTGGATATAACCAGTGAATGGATGACATCTTTAAGTCGCACAAAGAACTCATGTTGTAATATACTGGGTAACTCATTTGTCTGATTTCCCTTGCACACCTGGCAGATGTAGCTAACATCTTCAGGAAGGTATGACAAAATATTGTACATTTCATCTGCAAACACAAAATGACATAATTAACAAATATGTAAGATTAAAATTTGTTCTAGGAGTGCAAAAACAGCATGGGCCCTTACAAAATTTTGAAAACATAAGATAAACTTTTTCAAGTAAAGAAAAACATGAAGTACTGCAAGATAAAAAATGTAAAAGCCAAACATTTTTACAATTTGTAGAATTTATTTTAAAAAAAGAAAAGACAAACGCTAAACTCCTCAAACTATTGGGTCAAAAATGAATCTAAGTAAACTATTAATGCAAACTAGAGGAACTTTCTTTTAAAGATAATAACACCTCTTGTTTTAAATTGCTAAGATTTTATCTGGACCACTTTTTCAATATGTGCACCGAGTTTCAAAGAGATAATTGAATGGTTTCAGAAACAGAAATGTTTATTAAAAAACCTACTGAAAGATGAATATTACAAAAGCTATATCTCCTACATTACATATGCTGAGAGAGAATAAACAGCTACAGTTGACATAGGTACCATATTTATTCATATATATTGTACAACCAACTGCAAATTGCACAAAGATCTTCCATCACATACTAATCTGACAGATCATGGTTTGCACTATTTGGCTTTAAATCAAGTTATATGATTACTGTTGAATGTATCTGCCAAATCCCTATGTCATGGACCAAATGGGTTTAGACCTGTGACTGAAGAAGTGCAAATACGTTAGATACATGTCTTTAACATAGAGGCTATTACAAGCTAGATCCCTGTTTCAGGAAGACAAAAACACTTGACTTACTTGAGTGTTAACCTTCTGAAGCTGTTATCTCAAAATTTCTCGTAATTAATTTTGGAAAATCCTTGTAATAAATTTCAGTATTAATAATAAATATCTAGTTCAAAAATATAACATGATTGGCCAGATGTATTCTGTTTACAGAGTCAAATGCCCAAATATATATAAATGTCAATCATCTACTCAAATGAGTCAAACAGCGGTTTATGAATTATTTCTAAATATGACTTCATAGTAAAATAATACATCTTCCAGATAGTGTCATCTCTTGAATTAGGAACAACATAAATGACCTCATCATAGGTTACCAACATAGACAACAAGCTTCAACACCATTATCTCTTATTAGAAAAAGCTTATGCATTATACACAGATGGTAGTAGATCTCAATTTCTGGATTAAAGTGGTTTTTATATTAAACTTAACACAGTAGAAGTCAAAATTGCTTATCATCAAGCACTTTTATCATTCTCCTAAAACACACTATAGTAATGACTAATGTGGCATCTGACTGCAAACAACCTTCTCATTAGGGACAAATTTAACAATTACCTGAGCAAAAACAGCCATGCCTTACCCAGTAGCATAACACTTCATATAAAACCCAAGTATTTTATGTTAACACTTACCCTGCATAAATTAGTGTTAATTCTTTAATGCATACTGAAAATTTCACGAAAATTAGTTGAACAATTTGGAAGTTATGACAGTTTAAATACATTTGATATGTAGTGTCATATGTGACAGACATTAGGACTGAAAGCCCAACAAGCTGCCAGTCTGTGGGAGATAGGTGTTGGCACATGTTAATGTGACATACAGTGATACAATAATTTAGTTACAATCTTACAATCCTTAACAAGAAAACTGGAATTAACATCTTTTCATTTATGTAAAGTGAGGAATACATGAATTTAATGAAGGTCAAAATCTCTAGAGATATGATGCTTACCATTTAGTCCTTCACACCTGGCATGTACCCAGCTATCACATGAAGAGCACTGGATCATCTTGGACTCCCAGTCATCATCAGAGTAACACTTGTGACATACTGGACAGAAATTACCTGTCAAAAGAAGGCCTCAGTGCAGTCAACATATAACTGCCAAACCCAGAGCACAAAAACACTGACTTCTTATGACAAACTTTTTTTTCAGGAACAAATACTGATTGTTAAAACTTTAATGCATAAATAACTATTTACAACATCTACAACCACCAGTAATGTAGGACAATAACTTATTTAATAACTTATTTATTTAATGTCAAAGATGCATGTGTTGCACTCATGCACCTTCTGAATAGGCACNGTTTCATTTGGATGCCAATTAAGAATGTGTAAGAGTGCAATGTACTCACACAGGCTGTTTATAGGAGCTTTTCCACACCTTGTTTTATCAATCATTATCGATTCTAATGTACCATCTATCATTGATATCTGAATTCTGTGTGATTATTTTTCATTGAACTGTTTTCGTTCTTGTACATGATTAATCCTTTGAGATTTTACTGTCTAGAAAAAGTGTGCCAAATAATTTACAACCAACAGTAGCAACTAAAACAGAAAGATTCATTTCTGAAAGAAATTTAGTAGAACAAACTTCCAATTCAATTACATTAATATTCTCTCTGGCATTTATAAACATTGTAAATTCAGGCTGTGCTGTTGTTGATGATGATTATGTTAATTAGCTTTTCATGCTGTTTTTAGTCATGGGTGCCTCCATTCCCAACAGTAAAATCACAATTACACCTTTTGAAAATTGCAAGGTTTTCCCCTTTACTAGATGGTTTCATAAATCTAAACATGATTGCACAATTGTCCTTCATACTTTTATTTTCTTTGCTAAGAAAATTCTGAATCTTCATATGACATGACCCAAAGTAGTTGAATCTTACTAGAGATAGAGTGATAGCAGAAAGTGCTTTGCACAATCCAATAATGTGGTTAAAGACTGACATGGTAGCCACAACTTTGAATGAACTAATCATATTTTAGAACTCTCTATCCCT